>RPOG01003346.1:0-66080 GCA_008086565.1 Thalassoma bifasciatum
TGGGCTTTACTTTCCATTTATCGTATATTCACGACCCTCTCCGACACACAACAATCAGCTGACTCCTACTTTAATCCTGTCGAACACTCATCCAGGGAGCAAAGCGTTTCTTGGAATAATCGAAATTCAGAAAGAAATGCACTCAAGGTGTAATATGGCACTTTGTGCTAACGCAAAGAAAAAATGAAGCAATTCAAATTTACACATAGAGAGAGAGAAAGCTCAGACTGAAGAGGCATGAGGGTGAAAGGTCATGTCACACTGATGGGATGAAGTAAAATGAATTTATTCTTTGTACAGAATGCAGTGGTGTTCAAAGAGGGGGGGGCAAGGGGGACAGTCACCCTCCTTCATGGCTCATTTGTCGAAAAATGCACATTAAAGTGTCCTCTTTGGAGACAAAATGTGTGCCAAAGCATCCTCTTGGAAGGCAAAACTAATGGTGACGTGCCCTCCCGGTTGGTGAAAGACACTAATCTGCCCCTTGAGCTGGTTAAGACAGGACAAACTGTCCCCTTGGCAGCTAAAATGGGTTAAAGTTTCCCATTTTGAAGCCAAAATTCCTAAAAAGTGATCTCCTTGGGAGTCAAAACATGTTGAAGTGCCCTGTCAGGAGCCAAAGGCGTGCGTAGGTGCTCTCCTTGGTGTCAAACTTCCGCTCAAGTACCTTCTTGGAAGCCAAAGCAAATACTGAAGTGCCTGTTTGATTGGAGAATGACAACTTTCTGCAACTATGGCTGGTTAGAACATGATTAACTGCCCTCCTGGGAACCAAAACAAGAGTTTAAGTGCTCTCCTTTTGGGAGTCAAAATACACAAAAGTATCTTTTGGGGAGCCCAAACTTGGTAGCCAAATTACACAACAGTAATCCCTTGGGAGTCAAAGTGAATGCTCAAGTGTCCTTTTGGGAGCCAAAACATGCTGAAGTGCACTCTCAGGGGCCAAAGTCGTGCTCAATTATCCTTCTTGGTGCCATACTTACACTGAAGTTGATTCCTGGAAGCCAAAACAAATGCTGAAGTGCCCTTTTGGTATTCAAATACTTTTAAATGCTCTCCTGAGAACCAAAAGAGGTGCTAGAGAGCGTTTTTGGAAACCAAATGAAACAAGCATGATTTCTTGAGGGGCAAAACACATTATTAAGTGCCTTTTCCAGGAGCCAAAGTAAACTTAAATGCCTTTTCCAGGAGCCAAACGTGTGCCAAGGTGCCCTCCCTGGTGCCAATCTGCCTGTTTGATTGGAGAATGACAACTTTCTGTGACTATGGCTGGTTAAAACATGATTAACTGCCCTCATGGGAGCCAAAACAAGAGTTTAAGTGCTCTCCTTTTGGGAGTCAAAATACCCAAAAATATATTTGAGGAGCCAAAAAGTGTGCTTAATTGCCCTGTTGAGAGCAAAATCATGCCAAAGTACCCTCGTAGGAGCCAAAATATGCATTGAATGTCCCTGCTTTTTTGCTCCTGCCTGTAAAGATGTCTGTGCACACCACTGGCAGAGTGTGAGTAGTGTGTGTGAGTACAGCAGCAGTTTGCATTGTGTATTAACTAAAGAAGGATGTGATTTATAAAGCAGGGCTCCTCTGCAGCTGTTTGCTCTACACCTGTCCAGGTGTTCAGTGTCTGGAGTGATGAAGGCCGGAGGAGAGTGAGGAGGACAGGTGGGGAAACCAGCTGTTCCCTGCAGGTTCACAGACATCACCAAATGATCCAGATGGAAGTTTCAACTCTGGAAAACAGCCTCAGAGTGGAGAGGATGGAAGTGATGAATGATCGGGTTAATACGAGCACGTGGAGGAGAAAATAATTGGCTTACAGTTCAAACCC
Organism: Thalassoma bifasciatum; assembly: GCA_008086565.1. Lineage (NCBI taxonomy): Eukaryota > Metazoa > Chordata > Actinopteri > Labriformes > Labridae > Thalassoma > Thalassoma bifasciatum. Next base: position 1,829 of record RPOG01003346.1, read on the forward strand.
AAATTTTAAGAACGTTAAGAAAAATATTAAACTCTGAGTTTTACTGCGTTTTGTCTCCTCAGCAGGAGGATCTCAGAGTCGCACAGACTTTGAATTGTGGGAGCTTTTGTCTGAGCGTAACACATTCTGTATTCTCTTTAAATAATAAATCTGCTGCACGACACAGATGAGAGGACTTTTACATTTTTAACGCAGAGTTTCTGAGGCGAGATGGGCGCAGCAGTCTGAGAGGTGTTCACAGCCTCAGACTCTGCAGGTGTGAAACTGGCTGCTGATATTTGACTGAACTTTAATGGAAGAAACCTAAAACACCTTGAAACACAGAAGTTTCAAGACATTTATGGTTATCAGTATGCTCACAGTGAGAGGCTGCTCGGTCTGCATGGAAAACTATTTCAACCATTATCAAACCGATTAGACAAATTAGTGGCACGTAAATTTGAGAGGATATATCCTTGGGTAAATAATCCACCAGAAAATGTGGAATTTAAATTCTGAGCTCTGGATTTAATGTGAGAGTTTTCTGAGTATGGAGAGCAAAAGCAGGTTAAATATAATCCCGACTCCCATCTGTTATAATCTGAGGAGGATTTATTTCTCAGCGTGAAGCAAACAATCAATTCTAGATCAAATATTTACTCTGAAACAAAAATCTGAAACAACAAGTAGTCAGATTTAATTCAACCCCCAGATTTAAAAAAAAAAAATTGATTAATTACAAAAAAAGAAAAAAAAAATTCTGCACATCACTTCACTGGCCACTTTTCATTGTTCTACCCTTTTAGGATTTTGGACCATCATTCTTTTTAAATAGTGTTATTTTTATTCTTTGTAAGTAGTGCAAGTTCTTAATATATTTTTTTCTAAACTGCTATTTCTAATGACTATTTTAAGTCTTTATTATTATAGTAAGAATGACAACAGTAGGGGTAGTGATGACAATACTGATAATGATTATTGTTGCTGTTGTTGTCATTCTTATTGTTATAATTACTATAGCTAATTTTTTAAGCTTATTTATCTTATTTGTTTTTTATTTTTCTTCTTATTCTACTTTATTATTTTAATTTATTTTTGCATCTTTTGCACTTGGAATATTTGTGAGCTGCTGTGACATTGAAATTTACCCCATGGTGGATCAGTAGAGACTATTCTCTTCTATTCTATTCTATTCCTGACCTCCCTGAATGCATCAGAATAGATCCAGCTCCATTCAAGCAAAAAAAATGTTGTCAAAGTAGTTTTTTGTCTTCTTGAGACCTGACAAACCCGACTTCTTACTGCATCATGATGTTGATGTGATTCTGACGTTCACATCCCTCTGAAGATGAACTTTAATAACCTCTCTTGTCCTTTGGCTCCCGCGCAGCTCAATCTTGGAGAGTTGAGTCGAGCTCCTGACCTGAACTGAAGTCAAACATTTGGATTTTCTTTATTTCAGATTCTCATCACATCATTGGCTCAGCAGGGGGTTGAAGACTTGCGACCTGCGAGATCAACTCTTTAACTCTCCTGTCTCATGAGGTGAGGATGTGGAGGTGTGTGAAGACTCCCTGCTGAGACGGGGGAGGTGAATTTAAAGTTTTAGCCTCGGGGTAAGAGTCTGTTCCAGTCGAGGTCATGCGGGCGGTGAGTTCAAACACAGCTTAGTGATCCAGATGTTTCTAAATAATGAAATTTAACAGTTACCTGGTGCTTTTGTAGAGGAAGACTGGAGGCCTGGTAAGACTTCACCTCCCTGTGACATGAGTGTTCTTCAAATACCACGTTTAAGAATCATAGAAATGCAACTTAGTAGTTATTCTAATTTTCCTCCTTTTGCACTTTAGGAGGAAAAAAAGCCCTAAAGTCGCTGACAAATCCTTTTTGTTGTACTCTCTGCTTTCGAATTGTTCCAAAACTTAGAAATTATTCATGTTGCCTTTCAGGACTCCTTTATGTGCCGCTGCAGATTTTTATAAGCACCATGACATCACATCAAGCGGTTTCTCTTACCCAGAAAACCGTGACTTCATGATTTACTTTGTTCTGTTACACTTATAAACACAGGGAGAAATACCTCAGCTGAACACAACTCAGGAGAAAAAAGCTTCACACTTCTTTCCAACACATCAAAACCTGCTTTCCTCTTGGTCCAGCTTTGACACAACGTGTTATCGTAAACAGCACGAATCATTCAACTTGATAACATCGTTTTGGAAATATAAAAGGTTTGTAGTGAGGCTGTGAGGTCCTTTCCAGTGGCCTTAAACTCCAAAGATAAAGTGTCGACAGAAGAATGATTCAGCCTCACGAGGAGCTCTTTAAAGATGAGGTTTAAACTCTGGATGTCAAAGTGACAGAAAAGAAAATGTTTGTATTTAACCAGCTTTTAAAAATCTGACAACTTGTGAAAAATGAACCGAAAAACCTTCATCAAACAGCTGACTTCAAGCACAAAGAGGTAAACCGTCTCATTTCTCCGTAGTTAATTACAAGACATGAATAATGCAGTGAGATTTATTTCACTTCATCTTCATTAAACTGTCATCTGAGTCCTCTCCGTCGTCTTTTCTCTGACACACTTTGTCCTTCACAAGGAGCTCAGATTTCATTAAGGCGTACTCCGAGGTTTCAGAGGAATAACTAGAACATTACTCTACACTCCTGATCAAAATCTTTAGACCAGTTGAAAAATTGCACTAATTTATATTTTGCACTGTTGGATCTTGAAAAGGTTCTAAGCAGAGTTTGAAAAAGCAAAACGAAGAAATGAGTGTGAGATTCAACATCATTTTCTGTACGTTATTCACACTATCATGACCTCCTGATGGCGAAGGGAAAAAAATCTTTCTCTCTTTAAACGTGGTTGGATTATTGAGCTGCATAAGCAAAGACTTTCAACGCCATCACTGCTGAGGTTGGACGCAGTAAGACGGACTAATGAATTTCTTTAATCCTGAGGGTTATGGAAGAAAAAAAGATCTGCTATTTCTTTATGAGCCTTGGAGCTGATATGTCAAACATTATTTTTGTTGTTGCAAAGAGAAATGTCATAAAAACACATTGCTGTGGTCAAAGAAAAGTTATTAAGTTGTGTGGAATATATAAACAATCTCTAAGATACTTGTTTGTTGAGCTAATTACTCAAAAGTTAGTTTGCACCATGAACTGTTTTGAGCTTAAAATTTATCAGCTCTAACTCTATGTTGGATGATTTTTGAGCTTTCTAAACAATTATTGTAAGTTTAGTCAGAAGTCTACGTGTAAAGAGAAGATGAGGTATTTAAAGAGATTTCAATTCTGTGTTGGAGCTTAAGTTTTTGAATAGTTATGCTTTCTTTCTTTCTTTCTTCTTTATTCCAGACCCGTAGGTCCATATAAATACATAGAAACATACAAAAACAAATGGATAAGAGCGCAGCTCAGACTGACATTATTAAAATACAAAGAGACATTTGTCATATTTACATTAAGTTCACACTGTTTTCTGTTGAATGCTCAGTTACAAATATTTGAAAAAACAAAAATGGAAAACTTTTTTTCATGCTTTAAGACAAACAAAACCACTCAAGAGAAAAATCCTGACACTAGCTTTCATAATTCACGCACCAGAGGGTTAATCGACCCCTGAATTTGTATATTAAATTTCAAAGCACAGCATGAAATGTGGACACGTTATTGGTGAGAAACGTGTGACTAGCACTCGTCCATTTTGGCAGTTTCAGAAATGTCCCGAATGCATCATTATAAGCTACCTGTAACTTTTTCATCTTTGTTTTACTGTAGTTGCACCAAAGATGAGAAGTGTAAAGCGGAGTACAGTACGATCTAGAAAGCTCAGTTTTGACATCATCTGTACACGTCTGAAATTTGCGTGCCAGCATATTTGCCTGGGCGTACATTTTACCGCACTGATGCTGAACATCATCATCACACAAGTCATTTCTGATAACATGTCCCAGATATCTGAGTTTTTCCACTTCAGTAAGGACTTGACCAGAGAAAAAGAAGGATTAAAACTGCTGTTTATGATCTCAGTTGTTCACACTGATCATTCATGCTTTGAATCTCCAGTGTATAATTTCATTTTTTAGTTACTTTTTTTTTCTCAGTTTATTGATACAAGCTTTGCTTATTGGAGTTTTTGTTCACTCTCTGTGTAGCCTTGATATGTAACCCAATAGTGAGGAGAGAATGAAAAGACTATTTCACTTTAATTGTTGTTATTGATCAACCGCTTTCTCAATTTGTTCTGTATCATTCCCATTTCTTTATTTTTGTGCAATTTTTCAACAGGTCTTAAAATTTTGATCAGGTGTGAAGAGGTGGATGAACGAGGAAGGAGAATGAGGTGTCACAGAGCAAAGGGGCTCATTATTCATGCTACAGGTAATTCAGGGATCAGAGGTGAAGAGAAACATCTGGAGGTGTGACACCTCTGAATACAGATGTGGACAGGTGAGATGACACACTGTTCATTTAGACTTCATTAAATTTTCCCCTAAAGGTTTAGAGAGCTTAAAGGTGGTTACAGGTGCCATGAAAGCAAAGTGCAGTGTTGTATATTGAGACTATTTCTGAAGTAATAAAAACCACAAGTCCAATGTCTCCTTCAGTCTTTCTCAGTAATGAGAAAACTGATGAATCCTCTACATCCTTCCCCCTCCATGTGAACTTAAACTTTACATCCTTTCTGTTCAGCTTCTGCTGCCAAATCTGCACCAGCTCCCAGGGCACTGTCAGAGCTATAAAATAAACTAACCCCTGACAGGCCTGTTGTAAAAAGAAAACCATCATCCCCTGCTGTCCTCGTGCTCCTCTCTTACATGCAGCCTGAACATCTCCTCTGATCGATACCTAGTGTTTCAGTATCAGCAGATTGTGGCGCTGGGAGCTGTGCTGCTCAGCGAAGAATATCTCCGTCTGTAATTGATGAAGAGGCTCAGGCTGGTTTGGTTGTTCAGCCTGAAAACTGAACTGTTAAATTTTTAATTGGTCATAGATCTTCCTCGGAGTAAATCCATTCTGCCCTCTGCACACATGCACCTCCAGCAGACCTGATGTTCAAATACTCTTCTTTATTTCACACTCTGTCAGCTCGCGTGAGGAACAGGGGCTGTGCAGAGCTGCCGAGCGTTACAGCGAGACAACAAGTTTATTTTTCACATGTCGTCTTTCAGAATTGCATTGACTGGACTGACAGCAGCTCCCTCATCGGATGTTGCTCTTAGAAATGCTTTGAATCCACCTACAGACTTTTACTGTCTCACTGAATGAATATTTATCAGATTTTCCTGCATGCATATTTTACAGCAGATTCATCTCTGGTAAACGTTTCCCATCAGTCAGTGTTAACACTAACGCAGGTCTAATTCTGCACAGAGAAGCGTCTTATTGAACAGGCAGAGTCCAGTGTGCACCTCATATTGTAGCCCCTGGTCCCTGCAGAGCTGTAACTCTCCCTCACAGGTATCTGTTAGTTTTTCTCTGTGACTGATGGTGAACAGAGTAAATAATAGATCTGCTCTGATGTTTACTGCTGAGAACAGCTGAAGCAGAAAGAGGCTCTTAGTCTGTCCCACAGGAGAGTTTGACTGTCTCAATCTCAGAGACAACACTGTCTGCAGATCCGCTCTCTCCAGATGAACTGTTTTTACATTTTACATTTTCATATTTCAAGTATGAGACCTCAGGATTTTATTTTAAGGAAAGACTCAATTTTTTACACTTGGAGTTTTGCTTTGACTGTCTGGCTCTGCATATGAGGAAGTGATGTAGCTGCAAGTCATAGTCACAAACAAGTAGACTGAATTAATGAAACATTTATGCATGTAAGGCAAGACATCCAAATCAGAAAGTCTAGAGCAACTAAAAGAAATTAATATTTTCACTTGCAGATAACCTGCTTTATTCATGGCTACCAAAAAAAGACGCAAATCTGAGGGGTTTCCTTCAAGTGACCCTTTACATCACTCTTATGTCCTCAGACAAGATTGATCTTGATATTGTGAGGTTATACTAATTAGGGCAGTGTTAACGTTGGCCCTATTTACACAGAAATTTTTCAGCCAAAAATACAGTGAAAACAATCTGTATTCACATGGAAACGCAGAGGGACTGAAAAGTCTGTAGTATGCACGCCAGGCCGTTTACATGACAACAGTTTAGGGGCTGAAGAAGAAGAAGAGCTGATTATCAGGTGGATATATTGGATACGTCTTCACCAAGTGGCAACTTCTGGTCTGAAAATACGAGACGATGCAGGAGTGCTGAAACTTGCTGTTCATCAAGTGTCTGCTTGAGGCTGGATCTGGAAGTAACATACACACCAAGCCCAAAAATATAAAAAGTGTTTTCAGAGCTGAAATAAATATGTTTACAGCTCAGTTTTCTGTAATTCTGCAAACAGCTAGCACTGTACAGGGGTAGAATTTTTTTCTAACTCTGCAGTTTAGATGATATTAAGCTCACAAGCTCACCCAATCAGAGGCAAAGCTCAGATCATGTGACCTACAGCACCATGTAGCTGTTAATGTGGAGACTTTTGCTTCAAAACTCTGATTTCAGAAACAGACGGATGACGTCACGGAGGCTATGTCCAGTTATTATGCAGTCTACAGTCTTCGCTGATTGCCGAAGTGAAGCGACAGATGCACATTTTGTTGAAAGGCAGATTCAGCAGCACGAGTGCAACATCATAGTCCGTCATTTGTAGTTTGAACATGACATTTTACATCGTCACAATGAAAGTGTAATGTGCACGCGCAACACAAAGAGTGATGTCAGCGCTTCCACTGAAAACTCCAGCTTGGTGTTCACACGGCAACGGTGACAGCTTGCTGTTCACATAGCAACGCTGCATTTCAGAAAAATTCACTTTTGAGGCTGTTTTCAAAAGTTTGTTTTAGGTAGGCTAAAACACGAGGCCGAAATGCAACAATATCTTTGCGTTTCATCCTGAAAACGTTGTGTACACAGCCCCACAATAGTACCACTAAAAACTGGAATTAAGTGACAGATGGTTTTCTCAACCAAGTGGCTCAAATAATCTGACCTACTCACAATGGTCCTGAAAGCAAGCCTCTTTTCATTCCTGTCTCCATAAAAAAAACAGATGGAATCACAGAGTTCAGGGAAGCTGCTCACAGATACAAATTGTCCCATATTTTCCAGATGATTAAACCCAGCCAGTCTGTTTCTCACATCATGTCACCTAAGGATGTCTTCGCTAATCGGTTATTGCAGCGTGAATGATTCGCTGTTTTTTTTCCTCTCCAGAAAGAAGCAAGTCGAGCATTGAACATGTAATGAATTTGCACAGAAAACTCACTCCATTCATGCCAAAAAAAACAGAAAAAACACATCAGATTCATCTCCAGTCGGGCTATACTACATCATGGTACCACTTCAGATAGATTTCTATTCAAGTCAACTTTTACTGAATCTGCTCTGTAGCAGTCTGGCTGCATCCCTGCTCCAGCAGGTTGCAACAGATATGCAGGCCTTCTAATTTTGGAAGAGCTGTGACACATATTTTACAAAAAGTAGATAGAGTAGGACAGGAATTCATGCATGGTAACCACTTAAATTTGCACAGTGACTTTCAAAATAAGACAAATCATGTCAAAAACAGATTGTATTTAACTTGTATTTAACAACACACCGTCATACTGAGCAGAGCCAGACCAGGATTGAACAGGTTTGAGGTTTGACAGCTCAACATGAACCTGAAAGACAACATCACTTGCTGTTTGGAGGTCCTGCTTTATGTCTGACCGAACATGCAATTGGTGTTTCCCTGTCTTGAAGCTTAAAAGAGGGATTGTCGCAGAAGAAGAATGGAAAATCAACTGCATTGTGTTTATTTGACCCTTTTTCTTTAAAAGCTGCATGTAAGTGGATGCAAGGAGTACATCATAAGATGACAAGATGAAACACAACACCTTCAAAGTGGCTTTTCTTCTCCTGTCAGAGGCATGAAAGTGGAAAATTGAAGCATCGACAGAAAACGACTTCACCTGTTGTCATGTTTACTGTATTATTCAGGTTTAAAGAGATGCTTGTGAGTGCGGAAGAAGTGATTTAGGTGAACTGTTGTTGCTGTGATGGTGCTTTGTTTCAGTCTGCTGCAGTGTGCACTGTTCTGTGACGTTAGCGTGCCTGTTATGGCGTTATTTTGGCGTCAACATGGCGCCATAAAAGTCACCATCTGAATCATATTGCAGGCCAGAAATGATTGCTGCTTTGGTCCCTGCAGCAGAATCGTGCTTCTGTTTTACATTCAATTATTCCATCATGTCAGTCAACACAGAAAAGAGCAACTCACAGCAAAGGAGACGTGGTTAAAATTATAACTCAGTCTTTTTTAATTCGACTGCAATTTGACCCCTGAAATGTCGAACAACATCGTCTTCAGTAGGTGATTCTTTCCGTCTGATTGGCCGCTTCGTACAGTTAAATAAATGAGACACAGAGGAGAGATACAGGATGGTTAAACCTCTCCATCCTCTTCTCCCTCCGTGCTGCTTCAAACAGAGCCCAGCCTGATTCACTAACAGGGTTGGTCTGAATGATTTATCCAATTTAAAGTAATTACATGCTTGATTAACAAAGCGCAGGAGGAGTGAAAGCCCAGGGCTTAATAAGAAATGTTTCACTTAAGACGAGAAAAGTAAGAAACCAGATGAATACAGAAACTCAGCGAACAGGACTTTGGTGTACTGAACACAAAGGAGCTTTAATGACCTCGTGTTTAATCCATTTAGAAGATGAGGAAACTTTAGGAGTCACTTTGTTCATTTAAAGAGAGTGAAACTATCAAACAGCTCATCTCTAACTGCTCTGCTGCAGGAGGCTTTGGAAGTCCAATCCCTCAGGAGGAAGAAGAGTTTCTTTAGTCTGATTTCATTTGGTCTCATAACTCACTGAAAGAGTCACTGCAGCAGTTTGCTTTGGATCTGAAATCTGTTCTAACGGAAAATCAAAGTTTTAGATTTCCGAACACATTGATCCCGCAGATCAAATGTTCCCAGATCAGTTTGTAAGAGTCTGTGATAACAGCAGAAAAAAATGTGTCACAGTTTCTAAAAGCAAAACTTCACACATTTGAACACTTCAGACGAACAATCTGGAGGAAAAAAAACATCAAATAATGGACCTGTTCAGAGTTTGTAAACAGCAAGGGCAGAGCAACAAAAGTGTTGTGGAGTTCACTGGTTGGTCAAGCAACGTGAGGAGGTTAACAACTAAAAAGGAAATATTTTTACTTAAAATCACCAGTTTCATTCGTGGTTGTCGACTCCTAGGTTCATAAAAAAGCAGTGAGTGAATGATAGACGTCAGAAAGTGGACACATAATTAGCGAACAGATGTTCTTCATGGAGTAATCCAGCATTTTCCCCAGAAAGGAGATGAAACACAGGTCACTCTGTGCTATGAGCAATATTCATCGACATTTTCCAGACTGTGAAATATGGAGGCATGATATTGATTAAGTGATAATCGTACAAACTGGAAACTCTCACAAACCAAAGGTGAGCACACAGACTGCTGAGTCTGAGGTCTGGGTCATAATAAAGGAGCCAGAAAATTACACTCAGACAAAGAACTGCACCAAGTGTATCAGAATATTCATGGTTGCTTGTTTTGGGATTACAAATGAGACTGGTAAATAGTTTGATAATATGCTTTAGTGTTACACTGATCTGAAAATTTGCTTCTGTTAATCATAATTTGTATGGTGTTTTATTATTTACTCCTCATATTTGGTCATAACCTTGGCCTGAAACCAACTTTTTCCATGAAATACTCAAAGTAGAAACTGGATCCAGAAGATCAGCAGTTGTTGATGTCACTTATTTGAATTAAATAACTCAGTCACAGGTGTTTCAGTGTAAAATGTGATCTGTTAACTGGCGATTGTCAGCCGACCATTACGGACACTTTTGGCTTTCAGATAAGAAAACATTCTTATCTGAATGAATGGAGCTAAATATTGCTTCCATTGCCAAAATGCGTGTTCATCTTTCTGATGATGTAGGTTATAAATGGGTCTACTGAGTAATATTTTCTGGTTAAAAATATGATAAATAAAATAAAATCTGAAAGTTTCCTTAACCCTCCCGTTGTCTTCAGGTTGATTTGACGCAAATTCAAAAGTTATCTTGTTGTAACTTTTGTTTTCTTTCATAGAATTGCTTCAAAATTACACAAATGGTTCCACACTATTCTATTTGCATGTCAAATTAGTTATACTGCTTTTGCCATAACATTTAGTGTGTCTTCTAAAAATTTGTAGTGTCTTGTATTAATTAAAAATTTTTAAATATTATCAATAAAATAAAACCGAAACACTGACAGATAGTAGAGAAAAACCCAAGTGAAAAATATTCAAAATAACTGCTTTTTCAAAGAACAATTATACTTTTATGTAAGTAAAGTCTCTCATACCATGCATTACAAAAACAATTGTTATACACGCATATGAGAATATATTTGAAACATCTTAACAAAAAAACGGGAAAAGATGGAGAAAATACTACACCTTGTTCTCTATAAGCACCCAGACAGTGCATAGTGAACCTGAAGCCAATACGAGGGTTAACTGGTTCACTTTCCCATCCTTATTCTGTTTCTGTGTGTGTGTGTGTGTGTGTGTGTGTGTGTGTGTGTGTGTATGTGTGTGTGTGTGTGTGTGTGTGTATTGGAAGAATCCGCAGACTCTGACTTTCTGTCCTCTAACAGGACGTCACGGCGCTCAGTGATCTGCTCGCTCCCCGCTGATTTACATCTCGCTGATTAGTGCTGCGTCTTGTTTCAGTTTCCACAAGGTCACAGCCAAACGGCAGCAAAGCATGCTGGGAGGAGCAAACAGCGTGCTCTTATTGATTTCAACCGTGGAGACTCTCTGAGCAGCAGTTAAAACATGAACTCTGAGCATTTTAGACTCTTTTTTTTTTTTTTTCAATGTCTCTTTTGACTGCAGAGCTGCTCAGTGAGCGATAAACCTGCATGAACTCTGAGACTGTTCAAGGCACCAGACAGCGCTTAGTTTTCTGTACAGTAAAACATTTTCACCACAGGACACATGACACACTCTCGCTGAAGGTTTGCCCTCAAATCTTCTGCACACTTTTCAAAAATTTCCTTGAATGTCATCTGAAGAATTTTCTTTGTGAATTGGACTATGAGTTTGAAAACGAGCGTGGGACGCAAACAATACAAAATTCTTAGTGCGTCCGCAAAGTAATTTTGAAATGTGAAATGTCCCACCCTTTGACTTTTCACTTTGGACAAAGAACAACACAACTTTTTTTATTTTGCTAAAAACTTTACTTTTACATTTTTAATGAACTTTTGATCAAGTTTAGTTCCTTAACTAACAGAAGCCTCATGAACATCAGAGCTTGTTTGGATTTCTGTGGAGCACTTTAAGTTCACAGTCTATCAGAGGTTAGAACAAGTTTTAACAAAGCTGAAACAGCGTACAGGACTTCTTTCTGACTTATCAGAGTTCAGTGAGCTTCACGTCTCTGACTGACGCCTCCACACTGAAGGATTTCTCTCAAACCTCTGACATCAACTGACACTTTTTCCAACATTAGCAGAGGAAAAGGGCTACGCCAAGGATTGTATGAATGTCAACGAAAACTGACCATTTGTACTGATGGTGAAAAAAAGAAATGGATAAGCGGTATGCATCAGCCAGGTAAACTCTCCAAGCAGTGGGGTGGACAGACAGGGGTGGGAGGGGGCAAACCAGATGGCCAAGTCCACTCTAACCTGCCCCTTTGGCTGGTTAAAACATGATACACTGCTCTCCTGGGAGCCAAAATAAGCTAAAATTCCCTCTCAGGGGCCAAATACTTGCTAAAGTGCCCTCCCTGGTACCGAATTTGCACTAAGGCTTTCTTGGGAGCGCCCAAGTGCCACTCTGGTTGGAGGTCCACACTAATCTGCCCCGTTGGCTGCTCAAAACAAGATTTACTACCTTTAATGAAGCCAAAATATGCTTACGTGCCCAACTTTTGGGAACAAAACCTTTGCTAAAGTGTCTTCTAAATAACTAAAATAAGCAAAAGTCCCTTCTTGAGAGCCAAAACATGTGCCAAAATGCCCTCTTGAAAGCCAGATTACACAAAAATGCTCTCTCGGGGGCCATAAGTGTCCTCTTTGGTGCCAAACTTGCGCTGGGGCTGGTTGGCAAATCACATTTATCTGCCCCATTGCCTGGTTATAGCATGAGAAACTCGCCTTAAAGGAGCCAAAATATGCTCATGTGACCTCCTCATGGGAGTCAAAAGATGCCAAACTGTCCTCATGGGAGCTAAAATATGTGCTGTGAGTGCCTTTTTTTCTTTCACCCCTTCAAAATGCCTGTGTGCAACTGCAACAGAGCATTAAATGTAAAGGCATTGGACCCCACCTTTACATGTGCTTTAATGGCAAAATTACTGCACCTGTTAGCATATGCATTTGTTGAACAGGGGTTTTCCAGGACATTCCCCCAACATATAACGTTCTGCACCTGCCTCTCGTACATGGTAAACTTAGTTAATTGGCTGATTTTTGATGGTCATGCATGTTGTCTGTGGAGTCACTAGTGTTAGACCTGATCTGCCTACAACCTTTTACAAACTAAACTCTCAGGCTCAGAACATCATTCGGTGCCCTGATCATCCCCTCCATGCTGAATTTGAGCTTCTACCCTCTGGCAAGAGATTCAGATCGCCCAAGGCTAAATCCAACAGGATGAAAAATTCATTGGAAACCCCAGTCGTTGCACAACTAAAGTCCAATTTTGGAATATAAGAGCCATTATGCAATTGTTGTTTTTTTTTGTCTGGAAATGTAATGATGGTGCTGCCTCTGGTTGTCCTTCAGGGTGTTTGTGTACCTGTCCATTTCTGTGTGGTATCTGGATGTGATTGATTGTGTTTTTCGTGTTTTTTTTGCTGCCTGCAAAGCAAATTTTCCCTCAGGGGACAATGAAGAAAGTTGAATCTGGCTAATGCTACAGTCAAATGGGCTGTTATATAAAGGCATGTTATGAATGGTCCCATTTTAACTCAGTTTGAGATGTTGGCTACTGCTCTTTTTACTGTTTTGTTGTTTCATAGTTACTGTTGTTGTTACTATTTATTCTTTGTAGTTTAAAATTGTGTACAGCACTTTGGCCGTCGTATTTTGAAGTTCTTTATAAATAAAATTGAGTTTGTGAAATGACTGGATGTGTACACAGGCCTGGATAATTTAGACATGCTTCTTGAATCAGGGGAATCTTCATTTTCACCCAATAGAAGTTTGCCCGTTATGACAGCAGCACAACATTTCTTATGTTGTTTTTTGTGCAGTGGTCTGTGCTGGAGTGAGCGTTCTGTTAGAGAGAGGATCTTTGTCTTGGTCAATTTGGCCTCCTCGCTACTCCAGGACTCATTTTGTTGTCGGTTTAACAGGCTTTTGTTAGTTGGCCTTTTGGAGCAGCTTTACAACAAAAACAAAGTGAGACCTGACACATGAATTAGTTTCCCTGGGCAGCGTGAAAAGATGGTAACATAAAGACAAAAGGACAGCCCTGTGACGGTATTGATGGCGTACGTTACAGTACCCTGAAGGAATAACAAAAGCATGGATCATTTTATCGTCTGAATCAGCTCCAGGATAGAAAGCACCCTTTGTCTTTGTTTCAATCCTTCCACCTGTCGCTCCAGGTGCTCCCTTTGCTCTCTTGTGTTTATCTGTCAGTCTGTCTCCTCGGATCGCTGACGCTCAGATGGTGTTTTTGTTTGTTTGCTCTGCTTCAGCGAGGAGGAGAGGATTTATTAAAGACAACATGGAAATGTGTCAGAGCAGAGAGGTGATGTTGGTTCTGTCAGTCAGCCGCTCAGAGAAAGAGAGAGAGATTCTGTTTGTGTTTGAGCTGAGAGAAACAGATTATTTTATGATGATGAAGCAGTGGGAAGGAAAGCAGAGTGTTAAAGAAACTGTAGTCTGCAGCAAAATAACGTCCAACATGTTACAGAAACTGGAGAATTGAAGATACTTGCACCAGACTTCCACCAGATCTGTGTCTGGTTCGTCTCTGCTCTGTTGTGGTTGATCATCCATCAACGCCCTGAACACAGCTGCAGGAATAGAGATGAGGATTGATGGGATTTTATTGATACCAGTGCTGGTGTATTGATCCGATTCTATTATCAATTCCCTTATCAATTGCTTCTGTGGATTTTCTGTGTACAAAAAGAAGCTTTACAGGTTTTTTTGTCGACAACATTTTATTGAGTTTATGAGTTAATAGATATGAAGGTGGTCAATGAATTTGGAAATCTCTAAACGTAACTAAATAGAACTTAGAAATTTCTGCTCATCGCCACTGGATCATGTTCTAAGGATGTAAATAAGTAAAAAGAATCACATGTCAAATGATGTGGATATTTTGTTTTATTGACTGTAGTAGGCCATCTAGCAATGCTTTAAGTTGTTTGAAACCTTCAGCTTGCCGTAGTTGTGCTGAAGTCAGCCATGAGCCTGCACTACCTCTTTGGAAAATATTTGCTGTTGGTATTTTCACATTTTGAGGTTCAAATATTGTTTACAAAGAACAAGTGTGATATTTTTCCAGGATGAAAGTTAAAATTCTGTTTTAAAACCGAAGTTATATTGATATATGCTAACTGCTAGCATGTCAATGTAATTCCTTGTGTACGTTAGCATCAAGCTAGAACTTTGTTTTCTATGCTGTCTGTGGTACATTAGAGGATACTAACATGTTAAATGCATTGAATAGGACTCTTATGAAAGAGTAATTTCTGTGTTCAGTTGAATAGCTTCTTGAGAAAAGCTTCACGTGGAAAATCCTTAATATATGGAGGTACATTTCTGCCAGTAAAAAAAAAAAAAAAAGGAAGAAAACTTGACTTCAATGAGACATGAAAAGTTGAAAATTTGAGGTAATAACCAGAAATTTTGAGATAATTAAGTGAAGATTTTGAGATTAAGTCAAAATTTTGAGATAAAAAGGTAAAATTTTGAGATAATAACCAGAAATTTTGAGATTATTAAGTGAATATTTTGAGATAAAGTCAAAATTTTGAGATAAAAAGGTAAAATTTTGAGATAATAACCAGAAATTTTGGGATAATTAAGTGAATATTTTGAGATAAAGTCAAAATTTTGAGATACAAAGTTAAAATTTTGAGATAATAACCAGAAATTTTGGGATAATTAAGTGAAGATTTTGAGATAAAGTCAAAATTTTGAGATAAAAAGTTAAAATTTTGAGATAATCAGAAATTTTGAGATTATTAAGTGAATATTTTGAGATAAAGTCAAAATTTTGAGATAAAAAGGTAAAATTTTGAGATAATAACCAGAAATTTTAAGATAATTAAGTGAATATTTTGAGATAAAGTCAAAATTTTGAGATACAAAGCTAAAATTTTGAGATAATAACCAGAAATTTTAAGATAATTAAGTGAATATTTTGAGATAAAGTCAAAATTTTGGATAAAAAGTTAAAATATTGACTTTTTTTTCCCTCATTCCTTTCATTTTGATTCCTAAATTTTGACTTGATATGGGAAAAAAAGATCAGAAATGGGTTTCAAAAGATTCAGTGTTTTTTTGTGGAACTGTTGACATAGGCTTTGTCCACTCCAGCATGATGAAAAGAATTAATAAGCATTAAGCAAAAATGCAAATGATGTTGATGGATTGAACCATTTCTTATTGATTCTGATGCTGGTTACTCATTCTCATCCTTACTCAGGAAAGTGACGACCGTTTAACTCTAATTAACCTCTTTAAACAGAAATCACAGTGCAGCCGTCAACTCTCTCATCCTCAGATCCATCCTCACTTCTCTTGTTTCTGTCAAACTGTGATCAAAGGCATCACATGGAGGAGAAAAGTCCTTCATCACTACCTGACGCCGTCGTCGCCGCCACTGCAGCATGAAGAGAGCTGATGTGTTCAGAGAGACGCGTTGACGCTGACGCAGCAGATCTCTGAGGCCGTGAAGGGCTCCATCACAGCAGAGTTATAGATGCTTAAAGCTCTCTTTCACATGAGACATTCATCAAACTGTCCAACAAATGAAACCCAGAAGTCCCTGACTGATCAGAAGAGGAGGAGGAGGAGGAGGAAGAGGAGAGGAGGAGTCCGGTTGTCCTGACACATGACTGGAGGAGGAGGAGGAGAAGGAGGACAGGGCAGAGGGCTCTTGGGGCTCTGAGATAAACAGACACCGGAGCAGTTATTTCTGCCTTCTAGATATTTCTCCTCCACTGATTTCCAAACATCCCACCAGCCTTCTCTTCCTCTTTTTCCGACTCCTTCTTCATCCTCCTCCTCCCTTCAGACCCCGCAGCTTTAAACTCTACACATCCTCATCCAACTCAGCTGGCTCACTTCTTTTTTTTCCCCGCTCATTGATTTCCTGTTTCATCCCGTCACCGTGAAGTCTCAGCCTCACTCCTCTTCCTCCTCCTCCTCTTCTTCTTCTTTCTGCCATCCACCTCCTGACCTCCTCCTCCCGTCTCCCACCCATCCAGCTCTTCTGTCTTCTGAAATCATGTCAGTCTTTTATCCTCTACCGTGTGTCTCTGGATGTTTCCTTCTCGCAGGTTGAGGTCAGCTCCTCTGCTGCTTCTTATTTTTCAAACACATTGAGGTTTTCATTTTTGTTTACTCTGAAGGTTTCCGTTTCATAAGATGGATGTAAAAGTGTGAAGGCTCCAGACGTTTATCTGTTAAACTGATTCAGCTGACAGCCTGCGGGAGGAAACACTGCCATCTTTAACTGTCACATTCTGACTGAGAGTCTCTCCATGTTTGGCCTGAAGCTGCCATAATTCTTTTTCGGACTGTTGGCTCCGTATTTCAGTCCCGCCCTTCTCACGGGTTTCGCAAATCTTCCACCAAAACATCCAGAATCTCCCCGAGAGCCGGAGGTCTGTCTGCTCACTCTGATAACATTCTTCTTCATTATTTCTGATGTTTTTATGTGTTTTTTACTCCACTCTTCGCTCTGTTTCTGCATCTTTTTATTTATCAGTCAGTGTCAGCTGCAGAGCTGCAGGCGGAATTAATTTGGCTTCCAGTTTCTGCTCAGAGTCACACTGCAGCTTCTTCTTCTTCTTCTTCGTCTTCCTCTTTTGTGGTTTCTGGGGAAGATTAAAGTCTCTTCTGGGAATGTGATGAAAGCTGAGTGTGACGATTCCCCCTGAGGATGAGAAATCCAGTATCTCTGTGAAATCCGAATCAGAGGAGATTCTCTGCAGCTCCTCCTGCCTGTTGACCCTCCGGGATCTCAAAGAGAGCAGAAATCTGCCCTCAGAAGAAGGGGCACGCGGCCGTCTGTGGATCTTTAATGAGGAGACACCTTCAGGGAGGACAGAGACCACACTGGGTCTTTGCTTCAACACCGAGCCCTGACACCCAGATCCCTGCTGAGTGTGTTATTGATCCAAGCTCCCGTCAGCTGATCAGTCGCTCCCTCAACCTGCCCTGAAGCTGAAACCACACACTTTTGTTATTGTTTAGCCCGTGGTGATAAAGTTCCTGCAGTGTTCATGAAGTTTGGTGTCTGTTTCTACGGCTCTCGTGACTTGAAGCTGGTCCTGGGTGTAAACAGAGCAGCTCAACGAGAGTTTAATGAGAGACAACACCTCCATGTCTGAGCTGATGACGCATTAATGAGCCTCGCTGTTAATCACACTCACAGGGCAGGCATTAAAACTGTGTACACACACTCACACACACACATATGCACACTCACATACACACAGTCTCCCTGCAGAGAGAGGAGTGAAGGCAGGCAGATGTTGCTGAGCAATAATTCATGATTACCTTTAATCAGTTTGTGTGACGAGCAACATGTCCCCAAATGACAGCAAGGAGACATGCTACAATCCAACACACACACACACACACACACACACAAACAAATTCTTATTGCAGGGTTTTGAAAAAGAAGTTTCTCATGCCTTATATTCACACAAAAGATTTATTTCCAATGTAAATATTTTCTTAATGAGTTTACGTCTTCGTTTCTAGTTTCAGTCGTCTTCAGTGCGGCATGATATTTATTTAGTCAATTATGGACCAATTTGAAGAAGGGATAGGCATTTTGAGCCAAAATATTATCCAATAATCAGACAAATTTGAACAAAAACAACAGTCACAGCACTTTTTTAAACTTCTGATTTCTTTTAAGTGTTGGTTTGGCTTTGGGTAGCCACTATAACGAAATAATCACCATCATAAAATAGATGATAAAATGTAAATTGATGCTTTGTACATTTGGTGTGAACACAGGAGAGACCTGAGAAAGAAGATTTGATTTAAAGTGATTTATTTATTTGTTTTGAACAAAGCAATCTAAAAGCAAGGAGAAAAGGAAAGAAAACAGTGAGAAATACAATAAGTGGTAATCAAAAAAAAAAAAGAAAGAAATAATAGAAAAACAAAACAAGGCAGGATCATACAATCTGCTTTTTCCTCTGTCTCTTAGTTTACATGGTTTAGGGTAACCTAATTTCATTCCATCCATGTTTACATGTGATGAATGACAATAAAAACTCCTTGAATCCTTGAATCCTTGAATGTTTGAAATGGAGTAGGAAGAAGTCCACACGTATTTTATCCTACCAAAATCGTTCCGCAAAATTAACCAATATTCAGCAACATATTGAATGTACAATAGATCATTAATACAAAATTAAGCCATCTTACCTATACCTTATGTACTTTTTCATTTATCATCAGTATAATTCTTGAAAATAATTTCTTAATGTCTTTTTAAAAAAATACCTTTACTCAAACTTTGTTTCAATTCAGTACTTGGACTATTTTACAATTTAACTCCCTTCACCGTGACACAGAAACTCTATATAAATGTCGTGCATACACTTCTCACCTTTAGATTTAAATTCTCCCTTAAGTTGAAACCCCCTCTCTTTCATAAAACATTTTCTGAATATTTTTTGGTGACAGCTGAGCTGTTTTATGCTCCACTAAGTCAAAGAATTAAAGCTTTGGATTTAAAACAAAAAAAGACAGTTGTGTGTGACTGAAAATAAGAGTTATGGATGATTGCAATAGCACTTTTCTGCAGAATAAAGAGTGGTTGAAGTGATGATTTGTATTTTTTTCCTCATACCTCTGTGCAGGAATCTAAGTATGGAAGAATAAATCATATATTTGTGTGAATATGTGAATGTTGTGGGTTAGAGAAAGGTGGGTTTAGGGTCAGGATCGGCTGCAGAAAGAGTCTTTGATCAGCTTTTCACTGCTGCTGATGTGAGTGGAAGGTTGGTGTGATACCTTGGGGTGGAAAGTTGGAGACCATCGAGACCCCCCATGGTTTAATAGGTGTACTTTAAATCTGGCGTGCAGCTTTCATGTCTCTGTGAGTTTCTCAGCAGCTGTAGATCCTCCTGAATGCTTGAACAGGTTGTTCGAGGGCAGCAGATATCAGTAACTCTCCTCCAGCTTTAAAAATATTTGAGCTTTTTTTGATACTTTTAGATGATTTCTGGCATCTTTCGCCCTCCTGCAAAGCTATACTGGTGTGTTTACTGCACAGAGGAAATGTTTAGCACTCCTACTAAATAATATGCAGATAAAAGTGACAAATAAAGAGCTGAGTGTTTTTGCTAAATGGAGTTTTCAGGGCTGCTGTGATTCTCTGGGTGTTGAAGGCCAAATAAAACCCATAAACGCTCCTACAGGTTATTAAAGGCTCGCCGTAAGAGTTTCTGTTAAAGTAAACACACAGCGACTGAGTGAGTAGAGTCGAGGAGACACTAATGCTATATCTCAGCTGGTTTATTTTCTCAGTAAATGTCTTCAAAACAAGTTTATGATCCTAATCACGAGCTCAGGTCCTCTTCACTACAACCTGATGTTTGTTTGGTAAAATATAGCCACAGTCAGACACAGATGATTGATGGATTAGATTTCAGTTTCTCGTTGCTAAGCGCTGCTTCCCGTCGCAGCAGCTCCCTCGTCCTTGTCCTTTTTTTCCACTTTTTTCTCCTCTCATTTATCTTTGTATCTGGAGCCTGTAATTACTTTTTATGACTCATTTGTTGACACCAAACTGGTGCATTTGCAGCTGCGTTTTTTACTGTTTTCGTCCTTGTGTTTGTCTGAGGATCCTACACGTAACCATGGTCACATTCACTAAGTTTACAAGCAGCTCAAGAAATCAGACTGAGTTAGTCAGCGCAAGATCAGATTATTGAAATGCATGAAAACAATCGAGGCCCTGTTTACACAACAACCGTTTTAGGGTGAAACGCAAAAGTACCGTTGTGTTTCAGCTTCCCATTTACACGCAAACATTCAAAAACGCCTACAGAGTGAAGAAAATCTGCATTTCCATGTAAACCTAGATTTTTTTCCATTGCATTTTCCTGCATTTTAGAGTGTAAACCATGATGAATAGGGTCCCTGTGCTTCACAAACTCATCAAACAAACACCATCATGAATTTATAATTGAATTACCATGAATAATGTGTAAGAAACATAAAGAGCTACAGCTTCGTTCATCACGGCCATGGTTGTTTGAATGTTTTTCTCTTATCAGGTGGATCAAAACTAGTTCTATATGCGAGCAGCTTTGCTTATCAAAAACAAAAGGAGTGAGACGTTCTTGACCAGAAGTCTGATTATCTTTTCTGCATGTGTAGGCAGACAAGATTAGACCCCCTCTGCTGTGACTTTATGATTAAGCCATTACACAAGTCAGACCACTTAACGCTTGTAAACACTAGATCAGCTGTTAGCAGCCTATAGCATGTCAATGCTAACCAGTGCTAGGCCCAGTGTTCCCCACAAGCTAAAAAAAGACAACATCCAACATCTTATTTTTCTCTAATAAAATGGACAGGCTAACCCAGCACTAGAGGGGATACCAGAGGGCAGAGTAGCATCATACTCGTCACAGAGACATGGCTAAAGGAGCTAACACTGGACCAAGAAGAGCGAGACTGAACAGACTGGGGGAGACGACCAGCGGACAATGACAGATAACGTGTTCCACCCCTTTCAAGAGACTTTTCACTTTTATGTCACCAGTCTGTGCAGACTTGTATAATGATGCTTTACATATCTCATTTGGATAAACAGTCCTGTACATGTTTTTTTTCTGGTTATGCTTATGATATTATTCTGTTTAATATATTCTAATTGTAATGTTTGCACTATACACCTTAATGTTTGCTGCTGTAGCTCTGAAAAGTTTGCAGTTATGGGAAGAATAAAGGATCACTTTATCTTTCCTTATCTTAAGCAGCTATAGTGTGTGGATTACAGTGTTATCATAGCATCAAATAATTAACTTAATTAAAACTTGTGGGGGGAGGGTAGTGATTCATGGTGCTGGTCGACACATGCCATGAAACAAAAAAGAGATGACTCAGTAGTAAGCTCGCATTTTTATTTCAGCAAGGTTTCCGTTAATAATTTCACAATATACCTAAAGATCCAAAAGAATGACTCAGCGTTTCCTGATTAGATCAAAATAAATGTGAGTTTGGGAAAAGGAACCGAGCCTACAAAGACAGGTATCCATCTGCAGTATTTATTTTTAAGTATCACTCCTCTCTGAATATTTGCAGACATCTCTCAGGAATGACCTTCACGGCGCGCTCGATAATTCCTCTGAATATTCAGATAACAAAAAAACTCTCCTCTGTCCTTCTGCCGCAGATTCTAACGTGGCTGACTGATATCTGGACGCCATTCTGGGAGGTGAGCTCAGCTTTTCTCTCTTCAAGCCTCATTTCTCCTTCTGCAGACGATGAAACGAGTCTGAGAGCACACGCAGAGAAACACACATCTCACACACACATACACACACATACACATACACTGCTAAATGTTCTGAAACAAAAGCTTTTAAAAAGACATTCCCAGCCCTCTGTAGGAGCGTTTATGGGTTTTATTTGGCCTTCAACACCCAGAGAATCACAGCAGCCCTGAAAACTCCATTTAGCAGAAACACTCAGCTCTTTATTTGTCACTTTTATCTGCATATTATTTAGTACGAGTGCTAAACATTTCTTCTGTGCAGTAAATACAGCAGTATAGCTGTGAGGGAGGGCGAAAGATGCCAGAAATCATCTGAAAGAATCAGAAAAGCTCAAACATTTTAAAGAAGCAGAATGTAAGAGCTGGAGGAGAGTTACTGATATCTGCCGCCCTCAAACAACCTGTTCAAGCATTCAGGAGAATCTACAGCTGCACACAGGAGTCAGAGCACGTCTGTTATTGGATAATTGAGGTCTCGATAGTCTTGGTATTTCTTATAGCAAGCCCTTTCAACATTCAAACAGACTGGCTGACATGTAGCAATTAAGTTCTCACTGGTGGAAATGGCATTTCAGCTTGTTAAAAAGTAAATGTGACATTTTGAAGTGTTATCTTAAGATATCTGTAAAACCCTTTTTCTTATGTTTTCAGATATCTTTAATTAATTTACAGATATCAGGTGCATTTTCCTGCAGGAAGAGCAGGATTGGGTTGTATTGAAAGGTGAAGTATGCAGGAATTTACAATAATTTGTTTATAAACAACATCCAAACTCATCTTCTCCTCCGTGGCTCAGTGTCAGCAGCAGCACATGCTCACTGCCGTAGACCTTAGCTAATAGCATGGCGAACAGTTATAGCCTCGTAAACATATCATAGATGGAAAAAAACAGCCCTGTGAGCACCTGCAGCATCGTGTGAGAGAAATTCAAGAGCTGTACACCTGACTTCCTGCAGGTAAATGAGTCATGCTGCAAATAATATATCATTCTTTCTGTGTTACAGCTGCTATCGCCACTGTGATTGGCCGGTCACTTCCCATAAAAAACTCCTACTTTCCACCCAGAAATGTCCCAAATCAACCTAAATATCAACAAAACAGGCAAGGGAGGGGGTGTATGTGGGGTTGAAGCACACACAGATACTGACAGACATTTAGAGGCCCAGAGATGACGATTCAGCAGGATTATTCCTGTAAAGGTTAGCATTTCATTTTTAGGAAAATCCTGCATACTTCACCTGGAAGTTACACATAGACCTGTCTAGATAACAAATTTTGCTGGACGATAAATTGTCCCAGAAATTTTTGCTATAGACAATAATATTGCCATTTTGACACCATTTTCAAGTAATATAATAATAATAATGGTATAATAGTGCAAGTAGACCCTTTTAAAGATAAATAACCTTTTATTTCTTAAGAATATTTAAAATTGGAAGTATATTGGGAAAAAAGACATTGTAAGTATCCAAAAAAATTCATCAACACAACCAAAAACAATTAATGAAAAGGATTGGCAGTCTCTGTTAACAAAAATTGCACTTGAACAAAAACTACACAAAACCAAAAGCAATATATAAACTAGACTCTGTTGCTGATAGGAAAAAAAAAACTCAGAGTGATAAAGCAAAGTTAACCCATTATCCAGTGTCTTTGGTGAATAAAAAACGTATTGAGCCTGGCAAAGTTATTGAGTTCATTTTTAATTATCGTGTAATTAATTAATTGATTTATTGATTATTGTGACAAGCCTAGTTACACATACATAATATCCATTTCCACTAGTGAAAAATAAAGTGTAAATATCCTTAATTTGAATTGTTAAGAGTGAAAACTGCATTGTGCATATGTCAGCTTGGAATTCTAACATGTCAAAAAGCAATTATTGACATCTGCAATTGCAACTACCAGTGCTACTAAAACGTTAAAAGGACTTGTCATAATCTCGTGCCTGAACTCCTATATTCATTTGTCTTTTTCACAATTCACAAAATGAACATCATTCTTCAATAAGGGAGGATTGAAACATCAGATTGGGGCCAGAAACTCATTAAAAGAATTTGCACTGAGCAAACAAATATGCAGAAATGGACTATTGTTTTCTAATAGACTGCAGACATCTGGATCCGCCCCCTGCTGGTCAAGGTTGAAGCCGCAAGCCGCAAGCCGCAAGACTGGAGTGACCTCAGCCTACCTGATCTTCGGCCGAGTAAAGAGTGTTTTTATGACGACTGATTTCTAAAAAGTTGGGAGATGAAAGTGTTGAAAGAGAAGCAGCAGAAGTCTGATGGAAACTGACTTCAGATTTCATTCATGGGAGTGAGTCATCTTAAAGTGAAGAGGGAGAAAATGGGACCATCTCTCCTTTAGTTTCCCTTTGCTATAAGAAGAAATCAGTCTGTGGCATCCTGCAAAAGCAGAGCACCAGATGTTATTTCTTTCATTTGAATTGAAAAGGTAGACAAAAAAAATCGACTTTTCTACAACTGAAGCTGCTGAAATATTAATGTATCTGCATTATTTTGATGTTTTTTTCCCCCTAGAGGACAGAAATCCAACTAAAAGCAAATAAAAGGTATTTCAAGTAAAACAAGCCACGTTTCCAAGTATAGAAAAATGTTTTAATAAATAAAAAGACTTGACTGCTCTGACGTTGAAAGTACAGCGAGCTGCGGTTCAATCATTTAACTGAGAAAGGAAAGAAAGAGAAATATGAATTATTAAAGAAAACCTGTTTCCAGAAATGAGAGCTGTGTTTCATCCAATAATGTCTTTACAACCCTGCATTTATTTCTCTGTCGATAGGTTAACGCTTTAATCCCTTGTTGAACGTTTTAATCCTTCGTTGAATGTTGTTTCAGCAAATTTCCACAAAAAGAAGTCAGGCGAAGTTCAAAGATTCATCGTAAAGATGCAGAAACTAAAGAGTGGGTACTGAATCCTGTGTCCTACATGTTTCTCTGTCCATCTACCTTAGTCAACGTGAGTGATTCCAGTGAGTGCAGGAGTTCACCACAAAGTTAGCTGGTGAAGGTATTTATAAAATATGTGCAATTCAACGAGAAACAGTGTATTTTGGAGTGAAACAAACACATGAAAGACCAATTTATTGATTGTCATGTCATCATCCCTAACCCTATATCACCAAACATATCATATTTGATACATGAGTTTCAAAGACCTCTATCTAGTCAACATTATAAATAGTTTATATCAAAACCTGTTAAGTTTTTTGTCTTTTTTTAAACATGTATTCTATCACCTTGAGTACTGTAATATCACTACAGTCAGATTAAGTTTTGTCCCTTTTCAAAATCGCTGCTCTCATGAAAACATCCACTCACTCATCCACTGATTTTCAAGAACTTACAGTAAGAATAGTATCTTAATAGTTTCTCATTTTTTAAAATAAGTGTTTTCTGCATCAAATGAATGCCTATTTCCTTAAAAAGCAACCTCACAAACAATTGGAAAAACTGCCTAATGTCTTAAATGTGATACAATAAATTTATAATAAATGAAATTAAAAAGCAAAAAGGGTATATAAACATCTTAGTTCCACAAAAAAAACAAAAGAAAGAGATTTTCAGACAGTTTTTTTTGATGGGTCACTCATTAAGCTCCTTTGATTAGAGAATTTGAGAAGAATTTTCATTCTTTTGTTTTCATTTCATAAAGGAAAAAATGGAAAATGAACTGTTTTTTGATTCATAATTGAATTTTAATTGAACAAATGTTACACAAACTGATCCGGTTACTGTTCTGGAGAGCAGCAGCAGGTGTGAAGCCTCTGTGAGACTTAAGCTTGGTTTATGGGTGATGTGTCTGCAAGATCCAGATGACGTCATTTTAGCAGCCTCATGACGTCTCTTCCATGTGGAAAATGTCCTTGTCCAACACTTCTGAAACTTTGTAACTGTGTGGAAAAGGAAATCTTGGTGTCGGGAGTGTGAAAACTCAGGCATTTCTATGATACATCACACAGGAATCACTGTGAAAACCATGTTGTGAATAATTCACAATTCACACTCAGCAGGAAAGATTGGGCAAAATATAACGCTGTAAAAAGATGAAAACAAATGCAAATTTGGTGCTCTGCTGAGCATGCTGATTTTATTTCCATATGCCACGTTCATGCAGAGAGCATATCCCAGCCTTTCTGATTTACAGTGAAACTGAGACTCATCACAGTCAGACAAACTCTCATCAGTGGAGATGTAATGAACTGAGAATCTATGATGTTTTAAATAAAGCTGAAATCCTAAAGTCCTTCAGGGAAATGAAATCTTGGCTGGACTTTGTTTATCACCATCGGATGTGAAGTTGGCGTCTGTCAGACGATGATAGACATGTTTCATCTGCATATATTCCCTCGTGTTCCTGATCTAGTGGGATCCCAGAATAAAACCATCATTTAAATCATCTTCCCTCACCCTGTCCCGGAGGAATATTATGTGAATGTTTGTGTTTGTGGGTTTTTTATACAGAGCTCACACATTCCTCTGCAGCCATAATTATGTCTTTTCCTAAATAGCTGTTTATTCAGCATAAATTTACAGTCACTGCTGAAAAAAAAAACTGTTTCCACTTTAAAGTCAAGAGAAATATGCTTCAGGTTTGAATGTGGGGATTATGCAGCCTCTGCTGTGTCCGATGATAATGAAGTTCAGCTGAAAATGTTTTGAATAAGTAGTTTGAAGCTCAGAATAACTGACAGCTCAGGGTTTGTCTTAATTAAGGTTTTATGTTGTATTAGTTTAAGCTCATGTTCAATTCTGCTCGACTATCTCAGCACTTTGTGAAACAATGTTTTAAAGGTGCTTTATAAATCAAGTTATTATTCAGTTGTTTTAAGAAAGAGGAACCTGCAAAATAGTGACCTTCGATGGAACAACAACAACTGGGAGTGAGACATGAGAAAACCTAAACAGCAGCTGTATTTTACTTACATAATAGCTGAAAGCCTTAAAAATGTCTCCAATGACCTTCTTAGAATTTTCTAACTACACTCAACAACTCCCAAGTGTTTAATGACCAAAAGTACCACAAAATTAGTTGCTCTTTAAAGGTAGGGTCTGTAGGATTTTTCTGGAAAGTAATGATAGCAAGTGGGAGAAACTATCCCAAGAGAAAGATAGCTAGAGAAAGATTGATACAGTAATCGCAGGATACCTCATTTACCTGCAGGAAATCAGGTGTATGGCTCTTGAGTTTCTTCCATGTACAAACAGGATGCTGCAGGTGTTCGCTGGACAGGTGAGTGTGTTTACGTAGCTACAGTCAAAGGCAGTGGGTGTGCGGCACTGAGCCACAGAGGACGAGCCAAGTTTGAATGTTGTGCTCATAAACAGTAACAAAAATTCCTGCAGACCCTACCTTTAAGGAACTAAATTGTTCCTGTGTCTCATAGTTTTGTGCGTTTTCTCTAAAGCCTTAAAGAGATTATGTAAAATAGGCTATTCATGTCTGGACAAGCAATTAAAAAAGTTGCAGTACACCTACAGACCAATAGAGGGCAACCTAGCAAATGGTAGACATCCCCGTTTAGCTTGATAGCACATAGGAAGTTCTCTTGATCATATTTATTGTTCTGTGAAGAGTTTTGTTGGATCAAGTCCTGGATTTTCAAAGCAATATCAGAGATGAACCTGTGTTTGATGTAAAGAGCTGTTACATTCCCTCCAAAAGAAAAACCTAGAGGTCAGAGGCTGCAGGGTGCACAACAGAAAAAGCTGCACTTTAGGAGGACTCACAAAGTAAAAGGGGCTCTTGTGAGTTCTGAGAGGTGCTGTTGGAAGTTAGACTCCATACAAACACCCACCACGTCTTTTTTTAGATTACAGGGATCTTTTGTACCTACACATTTCTGCAGCGTGTCTCCATATGGTTGATGCAGCCTACTTTGTATCCTTGAGGTTCAGTACAAATTGCAGACCTCTGACTCACCATCGTGAGTTGTACTCTCAGGTTGGATGGCCCACGTTGGCTCACACACTAGTATAGCTTTATATACAAGGCAATTCTTGGTCTGCTTCCTTCTATTTATATATTTTTACCACGCAGAACAGAACCAGACAAAACTCATTGTGTTCTCAGGAACTCTTTATGCTCCCTGCCCTGAACACTTAGACAGAAAGCTCAAGGAGTTGGTGTCTTTAAATGGAAGTTTCATATCCATTACAAAAAGCAAAAAGATAATTGTGCCTTGGCAGTTTTTCCATTATGACTAAAATTACACACAACTTGAGTTAAATTCATCCCATGAAATTTAATTTGCAGAATGCGAATAAAAGAAGGACTGGAACCAGGAGTAACCATGGATACCACAAACATTTACCACAACATACCACAACAACATTGTTCTTGCTGATGTGGTCAACAGACAGAGGTAGAGGTTGTTTAAATCATAGACTGTATATAGAATGGACAGCGTGACTCTGCCTGTCACCGTTCTACCATTCTGAAGCCAAAAAACCCCGTTACTCAAGCCGCCATTGTGCAGCCAGAGTCTGCGCAGTAGAGATTCGATGGAGCAGAGTAAAAAAGAGAAAAAAATATATTTATTCCCTCGTCTTTAGAAGGTTTAGTCTCCTTTTGGCTCTTTCACGAAGTTTCTTATATCCCTGATTAAAAACTACTCACAAAGGGCAGCTGTCAACTATCGTAAAACGAAACTTATAACTTGGTTTTTTACATCCAATAACTAATGAGAAACACAATGAACACAATGCAGCCAAATTACATCGTCATACCACCTTAGCGTAAGGATGAGAGAAATGTTTCTGCTAAGTGTCGTAATTTTTTAAAGTTTTCCCGGCTCATATCTGGAATACATGGGGAGGCGGGGCTTATGACCTATACTGCAGCCAGACACCAGGGGGCGGGGCATCTGCTGGGAGCTTCAGTTTGAGCCGAACGCCATAACGTCCACTAATTATACAGTCGATGGTTTAAATATGAACGCCAGAGTCTGTTTGTGCAGCAGGGACATTCATCTGATATTTGGTCAAGGTGTCGGATCTTGATTCATTGTCCATCTAGTTTGTTTGGAGAAAAGGATTTATGTCCGTTCAGTTTTTGCAAAAAATAGTGATGCCAGAAACATCAACATTAAGTTTTTCTGAAAAACCACCTCATGAGAGCATTTCATCAAAATCCAAATGGTTTGCAAGACCATTTTTTATTGCAAAATTTAAGTTTGAACCAATTGTAGCTGTAATGGAAACACGACTACAAATGGTTCTTGTATTAGTCCAAAAAGCTGTTCCTTGTAAATTGTTGTTTTTCTATCTATAGCTTCGTGTCTTGTTGCTTCTGCCTAATTCGACCCAGTCTCCCATGAAAAAGAAGGAAATGTTAAATAAAAGAAAGAATATACATACACATTCATCAAAGGGTAGATAAACTCTGCCTCCTTTTCTAACCTCTCTGCTGATTGGCACCAGCTGAGGAGAAATTCACAGGTGTTCCTAATTCCTGCTGATTAATGAAGCAACCTGTGGACTGGAGCTGGACCAAAAACATTGTTATTCAATTCCCAACACATTCATTCATCAGAGGCGGCTTTTGAGTAATTTCAAACACTTATCGGACAAGGAGATTTTAGTATTTAATTAAAACTAAACTCAAATGCATTCCTGAGAGAGATAAAAATCACACTATCAGGCCCACAGAAGACTATTTTTCAGGAGTTATTTAACAAAGTGAAGAAAAACTAGTGTCAGAGTTTTCAACAAATCAGAAAAGTTCAGCATTGCAGCTTTTCCCCAAATAGGAACTTTTGATTGGACCTAAATTTAGACCCCGGTTTGTGAGATGGTCCCTAAATTCCTGCAGTGGTGAAAGGTCTCCTCTCTCCTCTCTCCTCTCTCCCTCAGCTCCTCGCCGTCAGCCTCCTCCACGGGGAGCCTCCCCTGCTTCGGTCCTCTTCAGGTGGGCTCATTATCAGCGCACACAAAGCGCCGCTGCTCCTCATTTGTTCTGGACAAAGCCATGTCGTTTAAATCTAATTAAAGGTGGGGCTGCAGAGCCTGAGAGCACATGAATATTTAAATCTGTTTTCACCCTGAATCTTAATGAAATGGTAATTTATGAGCGCTGCAGGCTTCATTTAGGACGCTGAACAAATTAACTGGATTCAGGAGATTCCCTGAAGTCATCCTCTCTCTTTATCTGTCTTATTTTAATTCTTCTGTGAAATGTTGGATTCATTGTATCTTAACGACTAGCACAGATTTAATATTTAAGATATTAGATTGTTCTTTAATATAATGTAATTTTTAGGAGTTTGGATTTAGTTCAGATTAAGATTGCATGTCGAAAGCAAAACTGCTGTTCGCCTTCAGGCAGGTTTTCTAATTTGCTTTTTGTCCTGTTTCTTTATTTTATTTCAAAATTCCTGATCAGTTTTGTGGCTCTGTCTCTGTGAGAGGAGGAGGGTAACTGTTGTTTACCTGTCAAAACACTCAGGACGTCACAGCTGTGAGAATAAAAATGAGGATTTAATGGGGAATATTTTAACATTTTAAGTGCGCGTCCTGTGAACAGAGGCTGCAGGGGTCACTGCCACTCAGGAAAGTTTGACCATTGTCTACTTAAAAAAATTAAGTGATACTTTACATAATTGAACAGATTTTAGTTTCTCTGACTTTGATTTGAAAGAATTTATTGAATTAAGGAAATTTAAACAAAACAATCAAATGCAAAATCATGAAATTCTAAGTTGAAATGTTTTGGATAGGAAATTTTGAGTCAGTCCAAATCAATTTTACGGGGAAAACTGATTCATTTCATGCCCTGAGCGAAACATATTGTTGCTAAGCAGGTCCACACTTTGGAGAGTAGACAGCCAGTCCATACCATCTAAAGAAATCGATGTACGACAACTGTTAGGTTACAAACCACAAAGGCATTCTGGGTACAACTTCGAAGCTGTAGCTCTGCTAAACAGCGAGGAGGGGCTAAAGCGAGCAGAAAATTAGGAAACAAAGCGATGGAGGATGAAATGACCAGTGACACATGAGAATAAAGTGTTTCCAGGAAGGGAGAAGTGTGTCTTTTTTTACTGATTTATGGTTAAAAAAAATCAGACACAGATTATTGTAAAAACAGAGTGACAAGGGAACAAGCACAGCTGCACAGTGCAAGGTGTGAACTCAAAAATGGATAATACTCGATGACAGCCGTTTTAGGTTATTTCCAGATGCTATTTCTCTGTTTCCCGATCAGAAAATAGTGTTTGGCTGCAGGAGCAACTAGAAAGTGTTGCTTCTGAAACCTCCTACCTTCAGCACATGACAGTCACTTCAGTGTGGTGCAGATGTCTTAAGGCTGAAGTGAACGGGGATTAAAACCAAAGAATTCCCATTGAGCAACATTCTTTAGTAATGATAGAAAATGATCCAGTTGATAAATGATTTGTACTTCATGCATTCAACATATGCCAACCTGCACACAGTCATTTTCTTCATTGAGGTTAATTGTGTTTGTTTTGTAACTATTAATTCAGCTCAGTCACACTTTTTAGAGTGCAGCTCCACTTTTGGCTTCAACCTTTTCTCCACGTCTCTCAACCATCCCCTCATGTAAATATGTGAAATGTCAAATATGATGATAAAAAATACAGAAAAAGCTTCTGTCTTGAACACTTGAGAGCCCTCACTCCCTCTCTCATTATGAAATATGTAGACTCTATAAGTGCTCCTGTCTAAACAGACACACCACAACACCCACAGATCTCATCCTAAAGGTTTGATTCGCTGCTGCTGTGGAGGCAGACTGCCCCCTAGTGTACACACACACATCCTCCTAAATGGCTCTCCAAGCTGCAATTATCGAATAAAGCTGTTTATTTCTGACAAATGCTTTCAATTAATCTGACTGTTTTATTTCACAGGGATCATAAGAGGAGAGTTTTACCTCCAGCTGAATCCGTCTCCTCATTAACAGCCTGAGCGAAGCTCTGAGGGAGAATCAGCCTCATTTGTTGAACACAGAGCAGCTCAGGGAGCGGAGCAGGTACGCTCATCACTGACGGCATTAGCATTTCAAAGAACAGAGTGAAACGCAAGTTTTTCTCACTTTAAGGGAGCTCAGGTCCTCTTTGGCTTCCTTTTAAAACAACATCTTCACTGTCTAATAGTGACATTTTGCTATTTAAGGCCTTGAACGTCAGCGACAGTGAGCAGAAACTCCTTCATGAGACCACTTTATCTGTGTTTTCAGGCCAAGGAAGATTGAATTCTTGTTACATTACATATTTCTGCACATATCTTCTTTGTATCACCATCCTGCTCGGAGTGTCTGTGCAGGATTGATGCTGCTGTTTAAGTTGCTCGTCCCTTTTGCTGCCCACACTGGAAAAGCTGAAATCTAAGCAAGTGTTTTTGTCTTATTTGTAACAAAACTAGACTTCATGTGAGCTACATTCACCTCAAAATATTTTATTTCAAGAAACCGAAAGACAAAATTATGTCTGAGTTACCCGTAAAGAGGAAAAAGGAATCTGTTAAAGGGTTTAAGGGTCAATTTTGTCTTTTAATATCTTCACATCAGATATTTTGTAGCTCTACCAGAGTCCAAAGACTCCATTGATACATTTGAACAGTTGCTTTGATTCCTGTTTTTGCAGTGCAGTCAGGTCCCTGTGGTGTCATGATACCATCTGAACATGATCTCATCTCTGCGGCGACATATTATTAGATTGTCAGTGTCAGTAGAGAGATGAGTCAGCTGTTTACGGATTAAACCCCTCGATTGTTTTGATCCTGCCGCTTTCTGATTTCCCCACAAACAGAATGTTTTCTGTAGGATGAGCAGTGATGCCTCCGCAGCGTTAATCACCAGAGGGAGATAAAAACACAGAACACAGAGCTAACAGAGTTATAACCAGTCAGAGGGATGATGTCTTACCTTTTTATCCAGCTTATGTTCAGAGAAATCGATGAAAACATTCAAGGGTGATGAGATTAGAGAGGCGAGGGGAGGAGATGGAGAAATGTGAGCAGAGATTACAGGCAGAACTGGATTTCAGAGACACATCAAACCTTTGCTTTAAGACATGACCTCTAATGCTTTTATCCAAATGTGTATTTTTTGTTCAAATTTGAACAGACCAAAATAAAACCCCTGTCCAAACCATACCTAGTATTAAAGTGGCCTTGGTTGGTTTATACCCTCAATTATATCAGAAGTAGTGAGTGATCTGCACAAGAAATATTCTTCAACATTTAATTAAGTGGAGAAAACATAGAAGATTAAAAAACCAAATTAAAGCCGTAAGCTGTGATAAGTGCACCCATCAGAGCAGCCCTGATGTGAATCTGTCCAACTACTTCATTCGAAAACATACCCTATAAAACCGCCAAAAAAACCCCCTGAAATTTATCTCAAATTTCCAAACTTCCTGTTCGGAATACACTATAGTCGTCAGAGACTTTTTTGTAGGTCGAGGCATGATAGTTATGCACCAAAAAGTTCAGACCAGTAACTCAGAGAAGCTTTGGGGGCAGCGTTTTTCTAACTAATTTAAATGCTGTTTCAGAAAAGGAACTTTTGCAACAGCCATTTAGCCCGGGAAAAAAAGCGGACTGTTTTGTTTTCCTCTGAGCTCAGAAAAGATTAGGCAAATTTGTAGCTGTTTTGAATATTTTTGTGAATCACTGCAATGTTATCTCTAGTGTTCTATAAACCCATGAGGGTGCATGTGCATGACACGTAAATAAAATAAAATACATACATACATACTAACCAAGGGGGCGTTGTGGAGCATGTATCAGCACAGAAATACTGGATTTATACATTTTTATGCCATGACGGAAATTTGTGGCTTGTTCGTGTCACTCTCAAGCTGAAGACAAGAAATTTGGGGTCAAAGGTGCAGAAATAAGACACTTTAAAACCCAGAGAATTAAATCAACACCCGGGTCCAGTTTTGACAGGTGTTAACTTGGTCTGTTTCAACAGGTAAGAAACCTTTTTTTCTCCATACAACTGTTCCTTGTTACAAATAAAGAAATAAAGAAACCTTTGATCTCAGTGGGACTACTGAATGAAGGTGACATAAAGATTGATAAACATCTTCACATGACTGGAATTATCCACAAGGGGGCATGAAAACCCAATGAATCCTGAAGGGTCATCTCTGGGGCCCCTCGACCTCCACTGCCAGGGCAGAAGTGTAGTTTATTACATGCTTGGAGCAGAAATAGTAACATTATTTCATTACACGCAGAGAAAACAGCAGGGAACAACTCTGTAAGAAACTTCAAAATAACATATTAATGTGCTTTTGTCAATCTTAACATGCTTAAACAATGTTAGCTTCAGTCAAAATGACTGTATGTGACTTTTTTCACAACTGATAAACAGTTTAATAAATGTCTTTTTGAAAAAATAAGTTTCACTTTAAAGAACTCATAGCCAGTTTTTTAACCGAATCATGTACAAGAGTGAACAGAGAGGATAAAGGATTCATTGCATTACAACCTCTGTTATTTAAATAGCACCTTAATATCTGCACTGTCTGCTTTTTGGAAAGTCTGCAATATCTGTCTTCCACAACCTCAGAATGCATTTTTCCCTTTCTCTTTTTGTTCATAGGTTTGTATTTGATTTTGATGTAAAACTGCATAATTTTTCATTATATAATTTGCAGGTAATTTGTAATAATGTTGCATGCTATGTCTTGTATGTCTTTGCAACCTGCTACTGGATACTGTGAATATCCCTGGGGATCAATAAAGTATCTATTTATCTATCTNAAATGTGAGCAGAGATTACAGGCAGAACTGGATTTCAGAGACACATCAAACCTTTGCTTTAAGACATGACCTCTAATGCTTTTATCCAAATGTGTATTTTTTGTTCAAATTTGAACAGACCAAAATAAAACCCCTGTCCAAACCATACCTAGTATTAAAGTGGCCTTGGTTGGTTTATACCCTCAATTATATCAGAAGTAGTGAGTGATCTGCACAAGAAATATTCTTCAACATTTAATTAAGTGGAGAAAACATAGAAGATTAAAAAACCAAATTAAAGCCGTAAGCTGTGATAAGTGCACCCATCAGAGCAGCCCTGATGTGAATCTGTCGGACTACTTCATTCGAAAACATACCCTATAAAACCGCCAACAACCCCCCCTGAAATTTATCTCAAATTTCCAAACTTTCTGTTCAGAATACACTATAGTCGTCAGAGACTTTTTTGTAGGTCGAGGCATGATAGTTATGCACCAAAAAGTTCAGACCAGTAACTCAGACTAGCTTTGGGGGCAGTGTTTTTCTAACTAATTTAAATGCTGTTTCAGAAAAGGAACTTTTGCAACAGCCATTTAGCCCGGGAAAAAAAGCGGACTATTTTGTTTTCCTCTGAGCTCAGAAAAGCTTAGGCAAATTTGTGGCTGTTTTGAATATTTTTGTGAATCACTGCAATGTTATCTCTAGTGTTTTATAAACCCATGAGGGTGCATGTGCATGACACGTAAATAAAATAAAATATGTACATACATTGTAACCAAGGGGGCGTTATGGAGCATGTATCAGCACAGAAATACTGGATTTATACATTTTTATGCCGTGACGGAAATTTGTGGCTTGTTCGTGTCATTCTCAAGCTGAAGACAAGAAATTTGGGGTCAAAGGTGCAGAAATAAGACACTTTAAAACCCAGAGAATTAAATCAACACCCGGGTCCAGTTTTGACAGGTGTTAACTTGGTCTGTTTCAACAGGTAAGAAACCCTTTTTTTCCCATACAACTGTTCCTTGTTACAAATAAAGAAATAAAGAAACCTTTGATCTCAGTGGGACTACTGAATGAAGGTGACATAAAGATTGATAAACATCTTCACATGACTGGAATTATCCACAAGGGGGCATGAAAACCCATTGAATCCAGAAGGGTCTGACTGCAGACCTCACCTCGAACCCCTCAACCTCCACTGCCAGAGCGAAAGTGTATTTTATTACATGCTTGGAGCAGAAATAGCAACATTATTTCATTACAAACAGAGAAAACGATAGGGAACAACTCTGTAAGAAACTTCAAAATAACATATTAATGTGCTTTTGTCAATCTTAACATGCTTAAACAATGTTAGCTTCAGTCAAAATAACTGTATGTGACTTTTTTCACAACTGATTAACATTTTAATAAATGTCTTTTTTAAGAAATAAGTTTCACTCAAAAGAACTCATAGCCAGTTTTTTACCAAATCATGTACAAGAGTGAGCAGAGAGGATAAAGGATTCACTGCTTTGTGACCTCTGTTATTTAAATAGCACCTTAATATCTGCACTGTCTGCTTTTTGGAAAGTCTGCAATATCTGTCTTCCACAACCTCAGAATGTATTTTTCTCTTTCTCTTTTTGTTCATAGGTTTGTATTTGATTTTGATGTAAAACTGCATAATTTTTCATTATATAATTTGCAGGTAATTTGTAATAATGTTGCATGCTATGTCTTGTATGTCTTTGCAACCTGCTGCTGGATACTGTGAATATCCCTGGGGATCAATAAAGTATCTATTTATCTATCTACCTATCTATCTATCTATCCTGGGGGGGGGGGCAGCATTTCCTTTCAGCAAATGCTGGACGTTGAAATGCTGAGCACTGTATTTCAAAACTTTTGGCAGGAATTACTTCATGTGTTGAAATGCTAGGCCACAACCATTACCTTTACATCTGGATTTCTCCATTCAAGCGGTGCAGAACTGAGCGACACCCATGGGCCCTATTTACACTAATGCTCAGCAGTTTGACACAATTAATGACTAAAACGCTTAACTGAAAGTTACTCCATGGATTTGTTTTTGAATAGGCTGCTGGATTCCCTAAACAAAAGCATTAATTTATGACATAAGTTATAAACCAGATCGATTTTATTTTGAAATTATACCATAGCAGAGGTTTTAGGTCTGCAGCAGGTTTGTTCTGAATGAATCTCACTTTTATCCCAGCACACCCCTCACTCCTGGGGGGTTCAGAGTCTTATACAGACACTTCATTGTGGGATCAAGCCGGTGACTGTTCAATGGAGAAACGACCCACTGAGCCAGAAAAAGTCGAATGATTTTCACTCAAAGGTCAGCTGTACCATCAGATGGTTTGTGTGTTTGTTTCAGCTCAAAAATACATCAATACGTCAACGCTCCATGAGATGTGATACCAACAGTTCAGCCTCCTCCCTGCGCTGTCTGTGTCAAACTTTACTGTCTCTTCTTATACATACTATCTGTGTGTGTTTGCAAATCCTATATTTTTTCATACTGAATTGAAGATGACACTTAAACAAACATAAACTCTGCCCCAGCTTATATTTGCTTCCTCAATCTTATCTTTAAACAAAGTTATACAACATATTTTTATCTGCTTCCTCTTTTTTTAATCCTCTCATTTTACTGCTATCAGCTCTGTGTCGCTGAATACGAACTTTAAAATAAATCCAAGGGACATGTGTGACCTCCAACAGGCAGCAAATGAAGTCAGAAAGAGGATGTGTGTCCACATTAAACAGTCTGTACACTGATCTCAACACTCATTAAACTAAAGTGTGTGTGAAGCTGCTGCAGGAGCGTGCAGTGTTTGTGTTTGCGGCTCATTAATTTTATTTTATTTTCACAGAAACACAAAGGTACAGAGCATCAGGGCTCGGGGGGGAAAATAGTGACTGACATCTGTTTGTGTGAATGTTTTACTCCTGTTCTTCAGAAGTATTGGATTTTTATTCATTCCTACACAAAAATCAAGACGATAAAACTCTTATATGAAAGCTTCAGGTCACATTTCAGCATCTGTGGCGATAATTTCAAATAAAAGCTTCACACGACAGACAGGAGTTTGGTTTCTCTCTCTTTTTGAATCTCTTTGAGGTTGTTTACTGTGACACCTGACAGCTTTGGAGTTACAGCTGCTGTAAATTTCTGGCTCAATAAACCATGCAGGTATAAAAGATTGAAGTTATTATGAAACAGGTTTTAGAGCTTCTGATTTAATATTCTTGTGATTTTTCTGTCAGAGGGCGACTCAAGCAGACATCAGTGTTTTCACATCTTCACCCTCCTTTCTTGGAGGGCTGGGTCAAAGAAGTATTGGGTGTCACGTGTGGTGTGTGTGCGTGCGTGTGTGTGTGTGTCAGAGCTGCAGAACACACACACAGGATGTTTATGGAGAAGACGCTCCTCGGATCCTCGACTCTATTTCTCCTCCCTGTGACTTCAGATTCGTTTCATGAAGTGCTGAGTGACTTCATATGTTTGTGGATTTTATAATCCTGTATTTGGACCATGAATGTCGTCTCCATGTGGAAACCAGGAGGAGTAGCTGCTCTGACGCTGCTCCTGCAGTACTGGACCCAGGTAGGACTCATTGCTGGAATATTTACTATCAAAGAATTCTTGAATATGATAAGGATTTGTATTGATGACAAAGTTTCTGCAACTGGAACATAAATGTCTCAAGAAGATTACATATGTATAATCCCAATCAGAGACCATCATCAAGTCACATTTTAATTAAAAGGATGTGCAGCTTCATAAAAAACAGTCTGGAATTTAAGAAGAAACTTCTCCATCTGTGACTCTCTTTGCAGACTGAGGCTGTTCCTCCTGAGTGTGACCCAAACTTCATTTTACTCCAGGATGAAGTTTCCTGCTTGGAGCTGCTCAGAAACAACCACAGCTCAGGAAGTTCAGGTGAGTCCAGGTGATCTCTGAGGATGTTTACAGTTTACACAAGTACACAAGATTTAAAAAAAAAAAAAAAAAAAAAGACCTCCTGTGCAGAGTTTTTATCAAACAGAGCATCAGAGTGAGAGTGGATTATTTTTGTGTGTGTTTGTGATCTTAGAGGTCGGTGTCAGACCAACTCTTTGTTGTGTTCACATCAGACGCATTCACACAAATGCCAAGGCAGGAATTTCATCATACACATTAAAAGTGTAAATGCACTATTCACTTCAGCATTATTTATTGAGAATCTAAA
Source organism: Thalassoma bifasciatum (assembly GCA_008086565.1). Classification (NCBI taxonomy): domain Eukaryota; kingdom Metazoa; phylum Chordata; class Actinopteri; order Labriformes; family Labridae; genus Thalassoma; species Thalassoma bifasciatum. The sequence goes on from RPOG01003346.1 coordinate 40,612, forward strand.
GCTCCAAGCTTTACTGAAAGTGCTAAAAAACTGCAGTTCCCCGAGTGTCCACTTGAGGCTGACTGCAGAACCAGAAATCACATACACACTCATGTAAAAAAGCAGAGTTTCATACTGTCAGGTACAAAAAGTTACTTTTGTCTGATAAGATTTTTTTGTTATTTTTCTTGTGTTTTATTTCTTATTTGTATAATCTCTGAAAGTTAAATTTGAGATGAGCCATCATGAATTTCTACCCAAGGCTTCTTCTTGCCAAATTAGGCTCCCCAAGCAGAATTTTATTTTGAGGTCCCCAGACTATACACAAAAGCTTCCCTTTTTTAGGCCCTGTTTACACCCAACAGTTCAAGGGTGAAACGCAAAAGTATTGTTGCATTTCAGCCTCCCGTTTACATGGAAATCGCAATTCAACCGACCTTCAATGTCAAGTTGAAAACGTTGACATCATGCTTAGCTCTGCACGTTCATGAACCAAACAACAACAACAACAGTTTCATTCTCTTGCTGCTGAATCTATTAACTGCTTTCTACCAAAATGCACAATTATTGCACTATTTCTGCAATTAAAGAAGAAGTTTTTAATATAAACTCCATATAATTGCCTCAGCCTTGATACTTTTGTCATGTATACGGCTCCAACAGTTATATCACCATCTACAGGCCTGACATGTGTACTACAGTGTTTTCGGTCCCTCAGTGTTTCCATGTAAAAGAAGATTCTTTTTCATTGCACTTCCCTGCGTTTTAGGGTGAAACACTGTGAAAGTTGTCGTGTAAACGCGACCTTAGTGTGAACAACATACACACCTTTAAATGAAGCAAGAGCCTCCTCTTGTTTTGACTTTTGTCCACTTCTACCGTTTCTGTGTAAACAGTCGATGTTTTCAGAGGAAATGCTGACGTTGTGTTCCGTTTTCACTTTAATCGTCACATCTTAAATTGTGAACCAGACAACAACAACATTAACAATGACGGACGACCGTGTTGTGCTTTTGCCTCCGAATCTGCTGACTGCCTTTCAATACGTGTGCATCTGCTGAGACATTTCTTCAGTCAGCATCCATGTTTTTTCACTCGGCACACACTGCACGAAGGGTGAATTTTCTTTTAACTCTGTAGTTAAGAAGATATTGAGTTATGATTGTGCCCAATAAGAGACACAGCTAACCTGATCCACCAATCAGCACACTGTATCCGCCTTGTCCTCACATTACTTCAATCAAAGTTACAGACAGGTCACAGAGACTACATGTCTATATTATACAGCCTATGGGTTTTTCTTGAAAGTTAGCACTTCCCAGATTAGTTGAAGCTGCCTCAGGTCTTCGGGCATGCTCACAAATGAAGTTATTGGCATTGAGCTTGTAAGCAAAATATTTAGCCAATCCAATATGTGTCAAAAAAAGCGATCAAGGAGCTCGATCAGCATCAGTGTGAACACGTCATCAGATATTTTGGTACAAGCTGACTCATTACTTTCAGCTCAGTCTGAAGCTCTTTTTTCTCTGGTGAGTTTGTGTCTAAAATTGCCAACACAAAAACAGCCAACATCCCTCAAAGTCTTACCCCCAAAAAATCAGCATGAAGAGGCTGTCTCTGCAAAGAATTTAATGTAGGTTTCCACTCCCCTGTACTGAATGTTCTGTTGGTAAAACAACATTAAAGTTCACGAGGACTCTGGCATGGATCCATGTTTCAGGAAAATAAACCTCCCTGAAGTCTGTGTCTGTCCAGGCTTTTACTTTTCCAGGAAGTCTAAAGATAGAAAACAACAGAGACAGGCTAAAACCTATAATTACACACCTATCTGTCTTTTTTATTGAATGTGTTGACCTGAGAGGAAACAACGGCGACCTTCACCCATCATTGGAGCAGGTAATGTCATGATCTGTCAGCTGATTACATTTACAGACCTGTAAAAGTTAATGCTGCCATAGTTACAGCTCCCAGGTGGGTAATGGAGACCAGAGACCTGGAGAGGAATTGCATTAAGGTGACTGATGTTGGACACGATGAAGTCGTACATTTTTACAGATCCTCAGAGTCTCAGGTTTACCTGGAGATCCATTACCAACATTAACCTCGTGTTGATGTTTCACACGAAAACAAGTGCTCATCCAAGCCTCAGTCTTTTGATTTGAGACTGAATTAGCTCTGCACGAACAACGACTGTCCTCTGCAGCTTACATCGGTGAAAGACATGATCAGAGTAAATTGTTTTTTACTCAAAAAAAGTCTGATTTTGCACAAAAAGTTACTATGAACATGACTTTCGAAATAAAATTTAAAATGACTTTAAATCAACTGACTCAAAACAAAATAGAGAGAGAACATTGATGTCTCCAGCAAAGTGATTGGCTCAGGACAACAAAACCCACATTGTCAGGTTTAGAAATGAGATATTTAAAAAAAAACAAAAAAAAAAAACTTTTAGATTATATATCATAACAAAAACTTAATTTCATCAGCATATTTGCATAACTTCCAGGAGGTCACTCTATTTGACACTTTAATGGGACTGTAATCCTTAAATTTGTTAAAAATGGTAGAAATAATTACTATAATAAAAAAAAATACATTTTATTTAGAGGCGCCTTTCCAGGGACACTTGACATTTGGATGAAAAACTATAAACACACAAGAAAACAAATAAAAGTATCAAAGGAAATACCATGAAACTGATGGAAGCGCAAACTAAATATTTGATCTAACATCTATCCTGCTGTTTCAACAAGTTTAAAGCATAGTTTTGATCTCAACCCTTATTTTGTTAGTTTCCCACAGAGACAAGACTGAAGTGTACCTTTTATGTAGAACTTCAAACTGAAGTATCACAAAAAAAACAAAAAAAATATGTCTGTTTAGCTTCTTTGATTTCGACTGTTGAGACAAAGAACTTTCACAAAGAAGTACCGTCTGCTTACGTCTGTTTATAGCAGAATAACTCGCTCTCAGCAGTTAATCACAGAGTCAAGTGTTTTCTGAATCAGATCCAAACTCTTTTCTTTCCCTCTGCCAGATATCAAGAGTGAGTCTGGGACTCCACGTAAAGATTTGTGTAATAAAGAGAAAAATTAGAACCAAAAACAGCAGACTTGTTTATGTGTAATGACGTTTTACTAATGTGAAGTCTTTTTTTATACAAATTCAGACCATATAAGATCAAATCTGCTGCTCAGCTAAAGTCTCAAGATGTTTGCTTTCAGCTGCAAAGCTACGACAAAGATTAATAATCATTTCTAAATTCTTTAAGGGTCAACAAGACCTGACAGGGACATGAGAGAGATGGACAGAGCTCTAAAATTAACTTTAGCATTGTAGCAGCTGGAGTCTGGCAGGTTAACAGCAGCAGAGTCTGTAAAGATGGTAAAAGACTCACAGAAACGTGAATAAGTGTGGTTTCCCTCTCTCTCTCTCTCTCTCTCTCTCTCTCTCTTTCTGTCAGGCTGCAGAGGCTGGTGGGATCATCTCAACTGTTGGCCTCACGCTTCTGTCGGAGACGTCGTGTCTCAGCCCTGTCCCAGGTTTCTACTCACCACAGGTACGTAAAAAAAAAAAAAAAAGCCTCATCCATGAATAGATCAGTGATGGATGAGCTGGCTTTTGACTGTCTTTGCATCATTAAAGAGGCTGACAAAAAAAAGTTTTAGTCAACTTCTGTGATGCAAACCCTCACAGTTCACAGTTCACAACTTTAATCCTGTGTCAGCTAAATTTAACTCTTTCCACTTCTTTGGTTTAAAGCTAAATGAGCTAATTCCCCTTTTCTGCTTTAACTGCTCTCCATTTTTACGTGTCTGTGCAGGGAAAGTCTTCAGAAACTGTACAGATCACGGATGGTCTGAGTCTTTTCCTCCACATGATGAAGCCTGCGAGTATGGATTCAACCAGAGCTTAACTGCAGAGGTGAACATATCCATCAGTTGTTTTTAACTGGCATTCTTTCTTCATTTCTGTCAAAGTGGTTGTAAAGGGAATGTGAGGACTTTCATGCTCTGATCTTAAAAAAGTTTCATGCTCTAATCAGAATCCTCAACTTAAAATGAGATTATTAGCACTAAAATAGATTTCTAAATGCTAATTCCTAGTTTTCTGATCAGGTCAGGCTGGGTCGGATTGATTTACAGCAAGTCAAAATATCTGACAACAGTTTAAATGAAGTTAAGGAGTGAGAAGAGAGAGCTTTGTTTTGGAGCCAGACTGTCTGACAGAAAAGGGGCAGAAGTGCAGAAGAAAGCTAAACAGGAGAGTGATAAAGCACAGGCTAAAGGCTAAAAATACAGGTTAACCTATTATTTAATGTTCATTCAAACCCACATGCAGCAGTTATTCTGCAGTGATCTGTTCAAATGTGAGAGTCTATTAATAAAATGAAGAGTCAGGTTACATTTGCTCTGCTTGGCGAGGTTGGAGTTGGTAGATGAGCACTGGTAGGACAGAACCAGGATTTACCGATGTTTCACATTACAGACATGTCTCAGACCACTGGGCTGTGAGTAGCACTGAATTTAGCCAGCTACTAAACTACAAACTTACAAAGTTTTCTTGTCACATTTTGAACGGCAGTGCTACCTAGCTGTTGATGCATACATTACCTCGCCACGTTGTCTTTGTTAGACAGATGTCTTAAAGAACAGTAGAGGTAAAAAGACAATTCAATCTCCATTCATCCTCCAAACAAATACATCAGGACAGTTTGTGCATTTCCTTTCTTTTAACAGAATCAGATGTTTTGCCGTTGTTAGTAAGAGCCAATGAAACAACTGGATTTTGTTTTTACAATGCATCACACAAAAGACCCAAACTTATCAAAAATCAGCCTGCTCCTGCTTTATTTGAACAAACAAACGTTTTCTACATAGTAAACCTCGTAAATCTGTGACATCTTGTTAAGTTGAGCCCCAAAACGGATCAAAAAAGGCTTTTAATGGGACTGAAAAACGGCTCGCTCAGTTGGAGTGGGTCTCAGGCTCTCTTTGCTGCAGGGCGTGTTTGATGCAGCAGTGGGGTTTACGGTCAGGACTATTATTAAAACGAATCAATAAAGCTCCAAGGAAGAGAACAAGAACATGCAGCCTGTGGAGATATCGGTTGTTCCCTTTAGTGGTGCTACAAAGCAAAGTCTCAGGAGCAAGACCACATCTTAACTGCGTCTTTTCTTGCATTCTCATAAATCAAACCTCCCCAACACTTTCAATCTGACATGCAGAGACCATCCCTCCCACCTTTCTCTCTGTGCTCCGTTATGCCCTTTGGCAGATTCCCCAAATCAACAACAGGAAATTCAGAATCCCTTTTTCCAACACAACCAAGAATAATTATCTGATTGCATCTCATCTTTGAGAGTTGAGCTGAAAATGCTCTGCTCCTATAATGTCTGAATGTGCCTAAGCTCAGCTCGTCTCCGTCTGATTCCCACAGTCTGTTTGTGTTTTTAAAGAGGAGATGTTGAGTAAATCAGTGAGCTCTGAGGTCTGGTTTGTGTCAGTGGTGAGATCTTCCTGTTGGAGGACAGCAGAGTTTCTCTTTCCTGATTTAGGAGACAAACACAGGCTGTGTGGATGCACTTTGTCTCTTATGCTGTTTTTTTATTAAACAGAAGTATGTGAAGATTTCATTCTCTGTCAGAATCTGAGGAGGATGTGTCTTATCTTTTACATACGTTACAGAAACTCACTCTTTTTATTAACTCTACAGACTCTGAACTAACAGTAAACATCTTGTCTCAGGTGTTCAGGTCCCAGCATTACTTCATGTTGGTGAGGATCATGTACTCTGTGGGATATGCAGTTTCACTCGTCTCCCTCACCATCGCTGTGATCATCCTCTGTGTATTCAGGTCAGAAAACAGCAGGAGCAGAAACTCATTATGAGAAATGGAGAAGCTTTGACGGCAAGAACTAAAAATAAAACACATGAGACTTTACAGCTTACTCTTCATTTGTTGTGTATGAATAAGAAAATGTATTGAATAGCACTGAGTTTGTTGTTTAATATAAGCTACTGATTTATTTTCTGTCCCTGCTCTCTTTAAAAATTCACACCATCATATTTGTCTTTCTCCAACAGGAGGCTCCACTGCACCAGAAACTTTGTTCACATCCAACTCTTCCTGTCCTTCATCCTCCGAGCGTCACTCATCTTCATCAGAGACTCAGTTCTGTTCTCGACTGATGATCATTTTCACTGTGGAGTCTACCCGGTACTGTCTGCTATGTGAAAAAGCTACCTCCTGTTCATAGATATAACTAATAATGGAACAGATATCCATATTATCAGCACAGGAACACTATCTTTGTGTTGCTCTTAACTTTGAAGATAGAAAAACAGAGATATGCATGTTGCATGTTCTCCCTATTGGTTCTCTGAAGCTTCCTCTCAAAGTCCAAAAACATGCTCATCAGATTAATTGACGGTTCCAAATTGCCCAAGTGCACATGTGAAAGGTTGTCTATCTCTGTGTTTTAGCCCTGTGATTGACTAGCAACCAGTTCAGGATGTACCCACAAATGGACATAACCTCTTTGATGTCATGTCGTATGTTTCTGCAAGGTTTAATGTGAATGACAGAGATCAAACGTGAGGAAACTAACAAAAAATAAATAAACCTACCCCAGCAAAAAAAGAACACAAAGTGTGGAAAAGGAAAGAACACAAAAGATCTCCTTTGAGATTCAAACTCCTTAAACAAAACTCTGGACCCCCTTTTTTTCCCCACACACACACTCACAACTCTCAATAAAACACTCACACAAACACAGAGCAGCCAACTGAAGGTGTTAACTGTCTATGTGTCACACACTGAGTGAGGGGAAGAAACCCCCTTTTAAAGAGTAGCCTGGCTGATGAGGACAGGTGTGATGAGGACAGGTGATCTCAATGATGGGCTCGTTAGGAAACCTGCAGACTATCAGGCCCCATCTGTAACAAAAGTGTTGAAACAAATCCTTATATTTCCCATCTTTAAAACTGAGACTGTGTAACGAGTGTATCAGGTCGTTGTGCTCTGGTCGTTGTACCACAGTTGAACTTGGTGCTCTGGTGTAAATGTTGCTCCTCTGTCCTTTGCTGCCCCCTGCAGGTTGGGTGTAAAGTTGCCACAGCTCTGTCAAACTACAGCATCATGGCAAACTACAGCTGGTTACTGGCTGAGGGTCATTTCCTCTACAGTCTGCTGAGTGTGTCTCTGTTCTCCACAAGGAGGCGCCTGTGGTACTACATCGTCCTCGGCTGGGGTAAATTCTTCAGTTATTTAAAGCGCTTTAAGAAACAAAAACTATAAATAATCATTCTTTAGTTTATGGGTGCAAGAGCCTATTTCCACCAATTAAAAACAAAACTTGATTTGTTGAATTTTTATTTTATTTTATTTTATTTTTTTGGCCCATATTAACTCCAAATTTTGAGATAAGTCAAGGTTTGGGCTTTTTTTTTAATCTCAAATAATTTGACTTTTCATCCCACAATTTCATTTTTTTTTCTGGAAAATTGACTTTTTTCACATTGTTTTGACTTTATTGTTTTAAAAAAATCACTAAGTTATCTTATAATGTTGGCTTTATCTAAAAATTTCACCTCATTATTTGTCCTTTTATCTCATAATATTGACTTTTTTCATCTCAAAATTTCAACTTTTTACCTAGACATTTTGACTTGATATGGGCACAAAAAGATCTGAACAAAGTCAAATTTTCTTTTTCTTTCTATTTTTCTCACTGACAAAAATGGGCTTCCGTACAAAATTGCCCAAAAGAAAAAGAAATGATTGTTTTCTTGTTGTTTATTTCTTGTCCCTTAGGCACTCCGGTGATTATCCTGATCGGATGGTGCTGTGCGAGGTTCCTACATGAAGATGAAGGGTGGGATCTTTGTTAGATCAAATAGAGCACACACTCACACACATTCTGCAGTACACATAAGATTTTATGCAAATACCCAAAGCTTTCATCCACATTTCTGTCTGATTTGTTTTCACTTTGAAGCTGTTGGGAGACGAGGAGGATCTGGTGGATCTGGTGGATTCTCAGATTACCTGTTCTCATCTTCATCACAGTCAGTAAAACCTGAATTATTTCCTCTTCAACATAAAGTAAGAGTCATAATGGGATTTAAATATGAAGCTGTAATACAGATTATTGTTTCTCTGTGTGTTTTAGGTGAATTTGTCGTTCTTTGTTTGCATTATAAGAATTCTAGTGGCCAAGCTGAGGACTCAGGATATGCCAGGGAGTGAGTTTAACCACTACAGGTGAGACTCTTCCTCAGGTACACCATCTATGATGACTGTGATTTCATCTCTTGGTGTCTGAATCCAAAAATAAAGATTCCCGAGCAGATATAATCCAGACGCAGGAATAAACCCACTTTTGTAAACTCTCAACCTCCCATTCATTACCATTATTGTTTCTTAAACAGGAGGCTGGCTAAGTCTTCGTTCCTGCTCGTGTCTCTGTTTGGTTTACACTACATCCTGTTTGCTTTTCTTCCACATAAAGTCACTGACACGACACACAAGGTCTGGAACTTTATCGAGTTGGCTTTCGCCTCCACTCAGGTATGTTTAGATGGCAGTTTTTTTGCTGGTCTTCTACCTGATACATTATCAAAAGGATGTTTTACACACTGCCTGGCCAAAAAAAAATCGCCACCTGGATTTAACTAAGCAAATAGGTACAAGCCTCCTATTGGATAATTACTGCATGGGTGATTATCTTTTAGCTGGCAACAAGTTATTTAACCTCAGCTGATGCAGTGAGTAACTTCTCATTTCTTAAACAACCATGTGGAAAGACACATCCTGTGGTCGTAGAAAAGATGTTCGTCTGTTTAAGAAGGGTCAAATCACTGGCATCAAGCAGAGAAAACATCTTAGGAGATTGCAGAAACTACTAAAATTGGGTTAAGAACTGTCCAACACATTTAGAAACCTGGAAGGATGGATTGTGATCGTGATTGGCGATCACGTAAATGTTTGGCCAAATCAAACAAGAAAAACAAAAGTGGAACTCAGGACTATGTTTAACAGTGGAAGTATGAGCATTTCCACACACAAAATGTGAAGAGAACTAAACAGCTGTAGCCTTAAGAAAACCACTAATCAGTAAAGCTAATCTGGAAAATAGGCTTCAGTTTGTTTGGGAGCATAAAGATTTGACTCTGGAGGAATGGAAGAAGGTCATGTGGTCTGATGAGTCCAGATTTGGTCTTTTCCAGAGTGATGGGTGCATCAGGGTAAGAAAAGAGGCAGGTGAAGAGATACACCCATCATGCATTGTGCCTACTGTACAAGCCTGTGGGGGCAGTGTTATAATCTGGGGTTGCTGCAGTTGTTCAGGTCGAGGCTCTTTTTCGAGTTTTTTTTTTTTTCCAGGCAGTGTTTCCTCAGTGACTCCTTTGTTGTCACACTTACAGCTGTTTTTCATGTGTTGTTTCAGGGGTTTGTTGTAGCTCTTCTGTACTGCTTCCTGAATGCAGAGGTACTTTCACCTTTTATAATCTCAAAGTCTCCTACTTTTCAAATTTACTGAATCATTTTTGCACAAAAATTTGTTAGGACTTGGTTGAGACAATTTTGGAGCTGATCCAAACAAACCAAACTGAATAATTCAAAGGTAAATAATGCACTGTCTGTTTTTCTCCAGGTGCAGAATGAGGTCCAGAGGAGGTGGAGGAGGTGGAGACAGAAGCAAAACCTGCAGGTGCAGACGAGGAGACCCCGAAGCTCTCTAAGTCAGAGCGGAGGAGGGCCGACAAACATCTCACTGATAATGAAATCATCCAGTTTACCTGAGTCTGATCAGATGTGACAGGAAGATGCTTCAATAAGAGAGTTTGAGCAACAACACACTGAACTGAACTGAGACAAAGATCATAAACAGGTTTACTAAGTAGGTGAACATGCTGATATTAGCGTTTCGCTCCACTGAATGGCCTCATAGTCGCTGGTACAGACTTTATTTACTTCACCTCCAGGAAACATCAACAGGAGGAAACCAAATATGACTCCATACTGCTGCCCTGTTTTATTGAAATTTTACTCATTTGTATTTATGTTTCAACATCCATCACCTCTACTGTAAATATTTTATTTGGTACTTTGTTATTATTGGTTTGGTGCTGAATTGATGCACTGCTATGTTTTATTACTGCATTGTTTTTATGTACATAAATAAAGTGACATTTAAACAGTTATACCCAGGTCCTTGAAGGATAAGATTTCAGAACAGGGGCCTGTTGCACAAAACTAGGATAAGGGATTAAGCCAGAATATCTTGGTTATCCTGGCTCAACTTATCCTTGATCCGGTTGCACAAAACTAGGATAGTGGGAAGTGGGATATGTTTTGACCTAAGTTACCATGGAGATTTATCCTGAGGAGCTAGCCTGCTCCAGACCAGGATAAGTTCCAGGATCTATTTAATCTCATCCCTCATCTCAGTCAGTAGTTACTACTAATCTAAGCCAGTAGTAATTTCAATGTCCACTACACAATGTTTTCACAATCTACTAGACCCACTGTCATCATCTAAACATTTATGATCAATAATTTATTTACTTATTCACTTTATAAATAAATAAGTAAAAATACACAGTGAAGTGTAACTTGCTGTTCCTTTATTAAATAAGGATAAATCAAAGCAAGTAAACCATCATCTCTTTTCAAAACGGAACTCACAAAGTGAAACTACAAGACAGAAAGCACAAATTTAAAGCATATTACAGAATATAAGGATAACTACACATTCAAATATCTCTATATAATACATCCACGTCTTCACATTGAAATAAATGCAGGACAAATCCACACACAAATGAACAGACGAATAAATAATGCTGTAAACTCCCTGCTTACACACAGTAAACAACAAACATCATGAGAGGCCAAATCAATTTAAATTGGATAAAATAAATAACTTCCTTTGGGGGTGAAGGCCAAATTTAACTGAAATTAACCGCACCTGTCTCTGCCCCTGCACAACATATCTGACTAAATTCAAAAGATGCTTGGTAAGTAAAATAATGTAACACGTACTGGTCCCTGACCATCGACCACTGTGGTCATCAGGNATATATATATATATATATATATATATATATATATATATATATATATATATAAAACGTGTCTGTGTGTCTGTGTCTGTGTGAGTGTGCGCGCGCATGTGTATGTGTGCGTGGCACTAATTAAACAGCATTAAGAGCAAAGATACGATTTTACAGTCTGATGAAGCAGCATATTTCACTCAAATCTGTTGTCAGTTCCACTCAAAATTTAAACTCATTCACAGTCAGAGAAACAACTCATTTTTCGGAGACGTTCATTTTTTTTTTTTTTTAAATTATTATTGGTAAATTTCGGAGAACCGAGTGCGTTTTTGCGCACTACTTACGCATTGGGCGGTGCTTTTCCACGCTTTCTGTCGTTGATTCATAGCTGTGGTGGTGTTGTCTTTCTTCTTTAATCGGTCCTTTTCCTCCTCATAAGCCTCCATGAGGATTTCCGCCCCTGACGCCGCTCTCGTTGCCATGGTGAATCGGTGAATCTGTGATCGACGGCGGGGTCTATTTAACAAATCCGGTGCGCGCACTGATCCAGGATTGGATTCACCTGGCTTGATGAATCCGTGTCCGTTCATCCTGGCTTAGTCTTTGTGCAACCGACTGAGCCTGGGTGCTCCTGTTTTGGATTCATTGAACCAGGCTCAAGCATTCATCCTGGATATCTTAATCCTACTTTTGTGCAACGGACCCCAGGTCACTTTTAAAATACTAACAATAAGGATATACATTTAGCCATTGTAAAAACATTTGGAATTTAGTGCTCACAAGCATTTATGCAAAAAACCTAGCTCAGAGATTTTAAAGTTGAATTAAAAACCAGCCTTGAACGATAGTCATTTGGGGGGGACCAAACATTTTTCTCAAAATTGATATGTTTCTTTAATATTACTAAGAGTTCAAAAAAGTGTCAGTAAGTAAATAAACATTTTAAGAAAGACAGGCTTATAGATTTGCAGATAAAACTTATCATTCAGTTTTCGGGCGGTCGCTCCACGTGACACATTACAGTAATTGAAAATAAGGTTTATTTGCAAATATAGACGGGACTTAATAACCTTCCAGGTGTTTCAATGTGTTCCTCAAATGTGTCTGGTTGATGAAAAACTCTTTCCTTGAAGTGGTTTCAAAATTAAAGTCCTGAAAATGTGTTTTCTTGATGGTCACCCAAGATGTTATATCATATAATGAACATATTCAAACAATATTTGTTTGAATGTTATGATGGAAATATAAGTGCAATTGCTTCGTAATTGTATCACTGAATTCAAACCATGTTAGAAATTATGCCAAACAGGGCAATGGATATATTCAAATTGATCTGAAGTGATTTTATACTGGTTGTCCATGTAGGAAAAAGTAAGCGTCGCATCTTTGACCCACCTGGAGTTCATTCTATTTTGTGAAAAGTGCATATTAAATTGAGTTGTCAACCCAGCAGCATGTGTGTTTTAAAGTGAAACGTGTGACAAACAGGATCAGGACCAGCAAGCTGTTAAAGAGGAATGATTTAATATTGAAATGCCAGGACTCTCCAAATACACTAACATGATGTCTGATATCAGAACTTCTTCTTGTGTTAATCTCACAGGGACTAATCACAGTCCAGCACACAGTCCATGTGTTTCCTGTGTTTAAGGACACTCTGCTGGTGTTTTAAGGCTTCACTGTGTCGGGATGGAGGAGGGAAGGGGGGGCTTCCAGTCCATCCAGCAGTTGGCCCCTCAGGTTTCTGCTTCTTCATGAGTTTGATGTTACTACATGTACTTCCCCTTCAACTCTTCCACCAGTTTGATGTATTCCTCCATGGCGGCATCTTGGCTCTTTCCTGAAATAATCATGAAATGACATTTGTCTGTTTCGGCACTCTGCTTGTGTTGTTTAACTTGAACCTAATGTTAAACATTCACACAGACGACTCATTACAGCCTCAGATAACCCCGAGAGCTATAACAACACTTGAGGTGAATTTCTTATCTCTGAAGACAGGAGAGGCAGAATCTTTCTGTTCTCAAAGCACAGAAAACTCTCCTAAAAAAGGCTTTAAAACCTGAGCTGTGTTATGAATTAAAAACCTGGAGGCGTACCTTTCTGCTTCTCCCAGGCGTCCCATTTAGCTTTTCCTGTGAAGTCAAACATCCCTGGACGAGCTGTGAAGGAAGAGAGCGAGAGATAAATTAGTGTGGAGAATAAATAAAGTCTTATAAAGTGTGAGGACAGGGTTCTGCTGCCCTCTTAAGGTAAACTGTGGCATAAATATTTATTCTCAACGCAAAATAGAAGCAAATTCGACCTCTTTCTAATCTTTCATTCAAAAATCACACAACTCTTTTCAAATCTATCAATACCAAAGGGCAACAAGAACAACAAGCAGTTCACTTAATGATTTCCTCACTTGTGTTGACGTCTCCTACGGTGGCCTGTTTGAACAGAGAGTAAACCTGCAGCATCTCTTCATCAGAGGGCTTCTGCGTCAGTTTCTTCACCTCCTCTGCAGCTGTCTCGAATTTTTGCTGAAGGCAAGAGTCAAAATAGGAGAAGTCAAAGGTGAACGAGGGGGGAGTAAGGCAAATTCTGAGTCCTGTCTGAAACTTTACAGCTCAGAATACTAATGAGCCAATCAAGAAAACAATAAATGGACTCATTATTTAACTCGTTATTTACAAATAGTTGTTGCTACTTGCTCAAGCTCCAACATATGAGGAAGGAAAACTATTCACACATTTCTGATCCGTGTCCCTGCAAGGACTGGAAAATTTGCAATTGCAATTTATTGTTCGACTATTATTAGGTTCCGCATCTTGTGCGTATAAACACAGCCAATGAATCAATCGGCATTAAATAAAAAAAGCAGAGAGATCGTGCTAGGAATGAATAACTTTTTTGATTCATATGGCAAATTTGATATCACTCCCTGAAAGGGATGATCGCTTTTTTTCCAGTCTTGTTTTGAAATGGAAAATTACATCGAAGCGAGACAAAAGGAGGAATTTTATAAACAAAAGAAATCCACTTTTCCCCTGTTTTAGTCACTTTTTACTCCATTTTTGTTATTCCTGGAGCATTGTTTGCTACTTTCTGGTTATTTTCCAGGTTTTCTTCCAATGATCACCCCTTTTCATTGGCACATTTTTGCCACCTTAACCATATTTTATCGCCACTTCATGCTGCCTTTGCCACTTTTTACCACTTAGTTTGTATATAGAAACTATAGAAACTTTAATTTTCAACAATGTGGCTCTTTGGTTGAGTTGGTGAGTAATAATGGTGTAGAGCATAAACATCTCCTGCAGAAAACTTTCTCAGCATCCTGACACGTTTATTCTCTGTGACAAGAATATCACAGCAGGCCTTATTGCCATTGACTTATTTGCAATCAATTACCCGGCACTTGTCCTCACTCACATGAACTCCTCAGACTTCAGTTATCATAAAGAGTGTGATGGACTTTAAACCAAACTGGTGACACAGATTGGAGCAGTTCTGCGATACGTTAAAGCGGCAGATAACCCTGATGTCTCTATTTTAGGTTCAGAGTTCAGTTTTGATCGCACACAATAGATCTACAAACTGAAGCTGCTTCAGAATGATTTCAGGTTGTGAGTGTGGCGCTCGATGCTGTAATACAGAAAAGAGGCCAAACACAAAACACTCTTTGATTCCCTCCGACACCCTCCAACCCCCTCTGTGGTACCACTCTGTGCCAACTGGGCCAGAGGGGGGGATCAGGAGTGAAATTATCTGAATGAATGTGGAAGGTGATCCCCCTTTTATGCGCTTATAACTGTAATAATAATAATAATAATAAAACTGTATAATAGAGACCAACGAGCTCTGAAAACATGCCACACTGTGGAGAGCTGAAACAGAAACAAATGATGCAACCACATCATAAAGAGGGTTAAAGATCATACAAAAGAAACACTTTGTTTATGAGTGACACCCTCCTCCCTCCCTCCCTCCCTCCTCAGGCTGTCACACTGTGCAGGCAGTAGGTCAAAGGTCAGGAAGGGTCTAACAGAATACTACAACATGAATTTTCTGATTTTCTAAATAGTGACTGATTTTACTTCTAATAGATCAGTGTCTTTAAAACCTCCTTTGTTTAGTTTCCACGTGCTAACAGTAGGAAACAACACCTGAGGCTCGAGCTGTCACTTCATGTGGCTAACCAGCACATGCTAACACCCCCTCGCCCCTCTTTCTCTCCTTCTCTAAAAAAGGAGCTTGAAGAAAACTTCTCATTGCATAAATCTCTCTAAATAACTCCAAACTAACCTTGAGGTCAGCCATGTTTCGTTCCTGGTCCGTAAAAAGAGCTGGTAGCTGGTGATTCCCTGCAGAAAGACCGTTAGTTGGACGGAGAAGAAGCAGAAGAAGAAGAAGGGGCGAAGTCTGCAGCAGAGCCGACTGGACACGCCCACTTCTCATCGCTATTGGCTGATAAAGACGATAGCAGAAAATCACGGCCTCTCATTGGTTGGCGTGATTGTTGTAACCAATCATGTCTCTACAACTAAGGATAATGTAATTTATGAACCAGACATGTTTAATTTTTTTTTTTTCGTTTTTTGCCGTAAATTTACAGATGCTCTTTTCCGCCAGTTTAAAAAAAAAAAAAATAATAATGATAAAAAATAATAATAAAAAGAACTTGTTGCTTTCTCTGCCCCTATTATGAACAAAAAAATTATCAAATCAAAAGACATAAATGTCATATAAGTCAAAATTTCGATTTATCTCATAAATTTCGCATAGTGACTCTTCATCCTGAAATTTCTTTCCGCACAGTTTCGACTTTTTCTTAAGGTCTCGACTTTTATCGACAGATTTTGACTCTTTATTACAAAATTTTGGCTTTCAATTTTATATTTTTCCCATTTTTTCTAAAAAAACAAAGATGTCTCCTTGATTTATTGACTTAATTACCTCAATATATTGACTAAATCATCTTAAAACTCTGACAATATCCAAATATTAACTTTTTGTCTCATAACTTCGACTTTTCAACAAAACTAGTCATTGAGTGTAAAATTATCTGAGGTAAAAAAACTAATGGAATCAATTTTTAAAAAATCAGTTTGAACATCCGATGTTTTTTTAGGACATGTCCAGAGAATATATTACTTTTTTGCCACATAATTTGCAATTATTGTATCATTTTTTTAAAAAGTAATTCATGTAGGTGCTGGAAATAAACTCAGCTCACCCTATGTGATGTAACACAAATACATTCAAAACCTATACAAAACAATATTCAGAGGCATCGAAGCAGTCAGAAAACTTTATTCAACATAGTTTTAAAACAACAATGAAAATCAGTTTTTTGGTCACATTCAGTCAAAGAAAAACTCTGATGAGGAGAAATAAAAGGCACACCCGTGAGGTGGAGAATGAGCTTCGCTTTAAAAACAAACCTTTCAAATTAAAATTCTGCAGCAGAAACATGACGACACTTTTCTTGATCTCCTGATTGTCCAAGTGTTCTTGACCTTTGATTCTTTTGTAGAACTTTCTCTGCTATAACTGAAGCACGAGGGTCACCAGACAGTTTTGGGATTTGCTTTAAAAGAACTATAATCTTCTCTCTTGAAGAAAGCCACCTCTGTTTCATTAGCTGCAAAACAACAAACATGTAAATTTACCTTAAGTGTAACACAGATGGTTGAAGTCTGAGGAGTGTTTGAAGACAGCTGATGACTTTTTTTGTTTAAGATGAAAATGAACTCTTACCAACACCGGAGTCATGTAGCGTCCGACCATCTCTGAGAATTAACTCTTCATCGTTGTCTAAACTCATCACCAACTCATTAGTCTAAAGAAAACAGACAAGAGGCAGAAATTTAAAACTTCAGTTTCACATCAAAGTCCAGCTACTTCTAACCTTGAGCAGAGGAATAATACAATGGAATGACTTGAAAACTAACAATAACACTAATACCCAAGTTTAGGACTGTCAGTGAATACATATCTGTTTTAAGATATCATATAAACAAACCTTTGCTCCATGAGCTTGGTGGACGATTTTCATTGTGTCTGAAAATAGACAAACATAGAATGAGACCAGATGAAGAGCATATAGTGAGTGAACACAGGTCAAGTATAACTACACTGCCTGGCCAAAAAATAAGTTGCCGCCTGGATATAACTAGGCAAATAGGTACAAGCCTCCTGTTGGATAATTAAGTTATGTAACCTCAGCTGATGCGATGAGTAACTTCTCATTTCTTAAACAACCATGACTGAAAATGTATCCCGTTGTCATGGAAAATGACCTCAGCTAGAAGGTCATGCAGTCTGATGAGTCCAGATTTAACCTGTTCCAGAGTGATGGGTGCATCAGGGTAAGAAGAGAGGCAGGTGAAGTGATGTACCCATCATGCCTAGTGCCTACTGTACAAGCCTGTGGGGGCAGTGCCATGATCTGGGGTTGCTGCAGTTGCTCAAGTCTAGATTCAGCAACATCATGTTCCCAAAGAATGAGGTCAGCTGACAACCTGAATATACTGAATGACCAGGTTATTCCATCAATGGATTTTTTCTTCCCTAATGGCATGGACATATTCCAGTATGAAAAAAAACAGGATTCAATGGGCTCAAATTATGAAAGAGTGGTTCAGGGAGCATGACACATCTTTTTCATTGGCCTCCACAGAGTCAAGACTTTAACCCCATTGAGAATCTTTGGGATGAGCTAGAGAAGACTTTGCAAAGTAGTCAGACTCTCCCATCATCAGTACAAGATCTTAGTGAAAATGGAGATAAATTTTGTAACATTGCAGGAGCTCACAGAAACATTGACAATGTGATCAAAGCTAAAAGCAAAACATTGGAGAATGTGACCCTTTTTTCAAGGCGGTGACTTTTTTTGGCCAGGCAGTGTAGGCTATTACATTAAAACAAAAAAGTAATAATCAAGAGGAAAATAATACATTTTTAAGCATAATAATCAATGAGATGTTTATAAAAATAGTTTTAAAAACTCTCTGAGACTCTTTGTAACAACACAGAATAAGACTGGAATAATCCTGTCAGACTTACCATAACCATATTTCCTAAAGGGAGGAGGGAGTCCTGCTCTTGTTGTGATATCTAGAATAAATTTGAGAGTTTAGTTTAGATTTGTAGTTAAAGAAAAGTCATTATAACATCCATCTGTGTTTGTTTGTATTATAATCTCACCATCTTTGACCATCTGTATAAAGTCCTGTACTGTCTGCTCCAGACTGACTCCATGAAAAACCACAGGTTTAAAATTCCTGTGCTCGAAGGACCGAACCAGCCTCACGGTGACCACCACACCGGACGACATCACCGGGCGGAGGTGACTTCCACACCCGCTTATGGGAGCTCTGTGACCGGGTAGTGTGAGTGAGTGTCCCGCTGATCCTCCTGGTTGTTCACGGTGCACAGTTGATACCCGAAGATAACGTGACCAGTCTTTTTCCAAACAGATGATTTCAGTTCGGCGTGGATGATCAGGCTCGTTAATCGATAAAGCTCATCGATTCAGGCACGATCAATCGATCACTGAGCACATTCAGCTTTCTTCTTCTACTGCTGTCACGCACTGAGCACGTGCTGCTGCCCTCATCTGGTCATTAATCAGACCTCCAAATCATTATAGAGATACAATGGTGATAAATAAAACCATAAAACAGTAAAAAACACCAAATTCCGTGCAATAATGTCCTGTTTTGACCACAGTTTAATCAGACACAATAACACTGTTGTTTATGTTCATGAGGCGTTCAGGTGAATCCAGTACAGTAGAAAACAAAGACAGTCATAGATCAACACATTCACTAAGTAGAAATATTACACTGATAAAATCTACAACACTAAAAAACAAATATATAAATAATAATAAATGACATTTAAATACATTTTTTGAGTGAAAACATTCAATATTAGCAAAAGATGCTTTAAAAATGATGAAATTCAGGAATAATACTTTTTATATCACAGAAAAAAATCAGATAAATAAAAAAGTACTATTTTAATACTGTAATTTTTGTCTGAGGATTGTACAGGTTTTAATTGTTATTTTTATTTTTTACTTATTAAATTGTATTTAATTAAAATGTATAAATCTTATTGTAAAAATGTAAGCAGAGGACTGACTTTATCTTGATAAAGCCCTTTAATTAAAAGAAAACTTATATCCAAAAAGGATATTTGAATCTCATCTCAGTAAAAAATAAATAAATAAATAAAATAATTTAATAAAAAATGTGTGAATTGTGCTCATAATCAGTCTTTACAGCATTCTTGGATCACTCCTCAAAAACTTTACATCTCAAACACTCGTTACCAATCTCATTCTGCCGACTTTAAACACCCTCATTTCAGTTCAGCCACTGTCTCTTAAAGAGACCCCATCAATAACGGGCCTCAAATCTCTGTATAAGAAACAAATGAGTGACATCATGGACATTTTATCCATACATTATACTTTCTATGGTTTAGAGCATAATATTTGTTCATATAATGTGTGTTATAAATTAATGTGTTTTTAAACTACAAGGAAAAATAATCTACTTCTAAAGAATTCTTAGAATAGTTTGTTTAAAAAGAATTCAAAACATCAACAGATTTTTACTCGTCCTAATGTTTCATCTGGTTTTTAACATTTGTAGTTTCATGAGAACATGTAAAGAAACACAAACACGACATCTTAACGTTTTGTAAACCCTGAATCACACGTTTCATTGAACACATCCAATTCATTTAAGTCTCATAGTCAGGACAGAACTGTCCCTGAACACAACACGGAGTCACAGACAGAACTGACAGCACTGTGGCTGTTAAGGTGGAATGGTTGTACAGGTGGAACGGCTATCACGGTAAAATGGTTGTTGAAATGAGGTGGTTGAAAGGCTGTTAAGGCGGAATGGCTGTTAAGGTACAACGGGTGTTAAAGGGGAATGATCAATGAAGTTTAACAGTCGTTCAGGTAGAATGGCTGTTAAGGTGGAAGGATTGTTACATATGAGTAGTTAGTAAAAGGGAATGGCGTTAAAGGTGGATAGGTAGTTCATGCTGGGCGACTGTTAAGGTGGAATGGTTGTTATGGCTTAATGGCTTTTCAGGTGGAATGGTTATTAAGGCTGAACGGCTGTTAAGATGGAATGGCAGTTGAGGATGAACAACTGTTAAGGAGGAATGATTGTTAAGGTTCAACGGCTGTAAAGGTGGAATAAAGAACAGGAGTCTTGTTTCAGAAAAGGCAGAGTGGTGAGATTCGGAAATCCACAAAAATGGAAACAGAGGTTGAGTCGTCTTTGACCTGTGGAGACAGAAAGTGATAAACACTGAATGAAGCTGATTGATCTGTGTGTGTGTGTGTGCGTGTGTGTGTGACTCACCTTAATCCTACTTTGCGTGGCTCTGATGAAGTTGCTGCTGTTGCAGTTGCTGCAGCTGCTGTCGGGTGAGGTGGTGGCGTGGACTGGATGTGGCCCCGCCTCCCCTGATGGGGGTCCTGATGGATGCAGAGGCGGCTTGGTGCTGATGGTGCTGATGTCCTGCTCTGATTGGCTTAGCTGGAAAGAACAAGGTCATTAAATCAGCTCAAGTAAACTCAGGAAAAGTGCTCAAAAAGGTGCGATAAGAGCCTGTTAATCAAATCCATCAGAGTTTATCTCTTTCTGGAACAGGATCGTCTCCTGTAACATCCTCCACAGCACAAACACACTCACCTATCTGTGCAGTGTGTCCTCTGCGTGACACATTCTTAAACCGCACAGCCTCTTTGATACGATCCACTTCCTGTTGGTAGCGTTTGCGGTCCCTCACGGCGGACTCTTTGGCGGCTCTCAGGGCGGTTTCCAGAGCTTTGACTCTCTCAGCTGTAGCTCGCAGACGTTTCTCCAGTTTGGGCAGCTCACAGCGAAGATCTGCGTTGTCCCGCACGAGCTGCAAACAGGAGGATAAAACCTCATCGTTCACATATCAGACACTGCTTTTCAAACTGTAAATAAGTTTGAGGATGTGGACACTTTGAATCCACAGGTGTATCAAAGGTGGGCGGGGCTTAGTGAAAGGACACTCACCTGCTTGTGGACTTTGCTGAGCTGCTCTAGGTTGTTTTCTAAGAAGACGATTCGCTGCCTCTGAGCCAGGCTGCCTCCTGCCTCATCACAATCATTCTCCAAACTCTGCAAAAAATACACAGGTGGTGCACAAATGATCACTAAAATCTAGCCCAGATAATCTCAAACCGAATAATTCAACAGCCCAAAACTGGATTTAACACAAAGTGATTAATTTCTTTCTTACGTTCTTGACTCTGGTGCTGATTTCCTGGATGAA
The DNA here is from genome assembly GCA_008086565.1 of Thalassoma bifasciatum. Classification (NCBI taxonomy): domain Eukaryota; kingdom Metazoa; phylum Chordata; class Actinopteri; order Labriformes; family Labridae; genus Thalassoma; species Thalassoma bifasciatum. The sequence goes on from RPOG01003346.1 coordinate 61,984, forward strand.
AACTTTACGAAGGTTGGTGAGTGTCTGAAGCTCTTTGGTCTATTGGACAAAAACACAAACTCAGCTGCTCTGAGGATATTCAGGATTCTTAATGATAGAAAAAATAATCCACATACCACAGTCTCCTCTAAGCCTTTCAGGTCCTCTTTAGCTTGTTCTCTCTTCTCATTCAGGAACCTGAGTCACAGAAACAGAGTCTGATGAAGAGAGATTTCTTTGGCATATATCAACTAAAGCTCAAATTTGAAGCTCAAAGATTTGCAAGATTTGAAACATAATGCTTTTTTTACAGTGAGCACTAAGGGACAAACTCACATCAGTTTCTGCAGTCTCTGCTCTTTGTTCTGATCTTCAGCTCTGAGTTTGTCAAAGTCTGACTGAAGCTTCCTGTTCTCCAGCTGCAGGGCCTGATTCACACTGAACAACACAACATTCAATTATCAATTCATTTAACATATTTACATCCTGTTATGAAAAGTATGGTTATGTGACCAAATACTGGATGATGTGAAAAATAATTGTGTGTAAATGATCAAAAATGTTAATAGTTCATATCTGACTCTTTCAGGAGGTCCATGTCCCTCTGCTTCTGCTCGATCTCATCTCTGAGACGACTCAGGTGTTTGTGGTGAACCTCTCTGTGGTTCTCCATCTGTTCCTCCAGAGTTCTCTGCAAAACAATCAATCAACAAATAAATCAATGCATCATCCAAACACAGAGACTTCTTCAACCTTCAGGTGTCAAACACTTTGGTTTAAAGAAATCTTATTGACTATAACCTTGAGCGGAAGATGAGATTTTACCTTCATTTCTACAGCGTCCCTCAGTCGGCTCATGTGCTCTTTCTCTTTGTCCATCACGTTCAACTCGTGCATCTGACCTGAACACACACATACAAACACACACTTTTGTGTAAACCAAACTGGCTTCATCCCTAATCTGTGTCCTCATAGAAATCTGCTTAACTAGAAGGCAGCATTTCCTGTTCCACCAGTCACTAGGGGGTGTCCTGATCCCATATTAATATCAGATATTGGTTTAAGATGCCAACAAAGTAGCAAGGAGTAGGAGTGATGTAGGCAGTGAGGCATTTTTTTTTGTTGTTGAAGTCTGACAAAGATGTTGCAGCTGAGTGTAAAACTTGTCATGTTTAAACATTCCCCCAAAGACTTATTCAAGCTTTGAAGACCTAAAAATAGAGCTGAACATCAAATCATTCCTGCTGATGTTATTTCAGATCAATATTGGGATAGGCAGATACTCAAGGCTGCCATATCGGTATCTCCTTGGAGGTGAAAAGGTTGTATGGGGGATACTGCTGGTCACATGACTGACCTTGGGCGTTGAGTCTGGCGACTTCCTCCATCAGAGAATCCTGACTCTCCTCCAGCTTCCTCTTCTTCTGCTCAACCTTCTGCAGGTCCTCTGTCAGAGACTGGATCTTAGCCTGGAGCTGCATCAACAAGAGAAAAAAAAATGAAATTAAAAACAATAATTTTGACAGTTTCTCTTTTATCAATCATTGGATGATGATTCATAACACTCAGGTCACATGTGCACCTTCATTTAACCATCTGTTAAAATTTAGTTTCAGCTCCTATTTTCATCCTTTCCTTTCATGACCAAGAAAAAGTATTGTATGCTTTTATCTCATCCCAGTCTTATTATTATTATTATTATTATTATTATTATAACTCCCTGTGAGCTGGGATCAGCTGGTCCAAACTAAGCAGCTACGCTCTTAACTGGTTCCAGAAAGAGGAATCATGTCAATCCCATTTCGCCTTCCCCCACTGGCTCCAGGATTGATTAAAGTTCTGCTCTTTGTTCTCGACCCCCTCGTCAATAACTGACCCCCTGAGCCTTTGTACAACCACCAGACCTCACAGATCCTCCAACATAGCAGGTGGTTCCCTGCCCTAAATTTGACTTGAGATGAATGATAATTGAGATCAATAATGTCACGACATTTCTTAAATCAATAATGATATGATAATATATTTTAACACTTGATTGCTCTCCCTCTTGTTGAAGTGTGTCTCTGATATAGTGTTTCACCTGTGAGACCAGCAGCTGACAGGTGTTCAGCTCCTTCTCAGTGATCTCAATTTTGCTCAGGTTCTCCGTCAGGTTCACCTCCAGCTGTTTGCTGCGATTCACCAAAGACTTCACCTCTGACTTCATCTTACTGACGTACAGACGGGCGGTCGTGAACTCCTCCTCCATCACGCCGCTCGCCTCTGTCATCTGCAGAAAAAGAGAGGGATCGAAAAAGTGAGTTAGTCTGTGATATTCTGGATTGTTAAAATGAGCTTTACCGACACCAATCAAGTTAAAGAGGTCATCTTTGTTTTAATATTCCAACTGTGCAGAACCAGATAGAATAAATCCCCTAATAATCTTACAGCTTTGAGGTCAGTGGTTCCCAGGACGCTGCCGATGTCACTGAGGTCTCTGAGCAGCAGATTGAGGATCTCTGCAGACCTCTTCTTATAATGAGAGCTCACTTCCTGCAGGGAGGAAAACTCTCTCTGAACTGTCTCCAGACCCACCTGAAAGACAACATGAACACCATCTGTACAATATAACACAATACTGTATGATACTATAACCCCCCGCCCTAATGAACCACCCTGTGTTTCCGTATCTGGACTCACAGTTTTGGTTGCCAGCTCCTCATTCAGCTGCTCGTTGATGCGGTTCTTGTTCTCCACTTCTTGGCTCTTGTGGTCGTAGTTGACAGCCAGCTCCTCGAGCGCCTGCAGCACCTCCTTCACCTCCTCTTTGGCCGAGTCGCTGTCCCTCTGCAGCCTCGACATCTCCTCCTGCAGGCGATCGTAATCCTGACGACCGGAGAGCAGCAGCTGGGTTCAGGAGGTAAGAGGAGGGATGAAGGTTAAACTCGGAGGTTACAGACACGTTTCAGGAGGTTTGACGCCTTAAGTGAGACTCACTTCATCCTGATCGATCAGCTGCTGGTTCAGCTTCTCAAACATCTGACTCTGCTGGTTAATCTCGTCGTCCTGAAACATGAGTCAGCAGTTTTTAAGTAATCGCTCAGGAAGTTTCAGGTAAAACACGTTGATATTTCAGATGAGACTCACTTTGTCATCCAGCTGTGCGTACAGGTCGGTGATGAGCGTCTCATATTGTGTCTTCTCTTCGTCTGACAGAGGAGCAGCGGGCGGGGCCAAGCTTTCAGTCACGGCGTTTGTGTCATTGCTGCTCTTCTTGTTCCTGCTGAGCTGCTCCTCCACAGGAACAGACTCACCTGGACAGGTAAAGAAAGACTCAGTTTTGTTTTTACTGTGTCTGTGTTTCACATTTCATCACACTGCAAAAACGGAAATCTAAGCAAGTCATTATGTCTTATTTGTAGTAAAAATTGTCTTATTTTTCTTAATTTGAGCCACATTCACCAGACCAGGTCATAAAAATGTCTTATTTCAAGTTTTTTTTAGGACAAAAATGAGGTGTAAATTGCTTGTAACAAGTCAAAAAATGGGATAAGACGAATTTGCCCGGTAAGTTTCTTGAAATTAGAAAGATGTCTTAAAACAAGAATCTTTTATCTTATCCCATTGGCAGCTTTTTTTTTTTTACTTGTTACAAGCAATTGATGCCTCATTTTTGTCTTTAAAAAACTTGAAATTAGACATTTTTATGACCTTGTCTAGTAAATGTGGCTCAAATCGAGAATAGTAAGACAAATTTTACTAAAAATATGAAATAATGACTTGCTTAGACTTCCGTTTTTGCAGTGCACTACATCCACAAACAGAGGTTAAAACTGTTAATTATACATGTTTGTATGATGATAATTTTCACCTTTCCTCCAGCGTTTCAGCTCATTCTCCAGTTTTTGGATGGTGATGCTCAGACTGCGGTTTTTCTCTTTCTCCTTCTCGTATTTCTTCTTCCACTCTTCAGCCGTCAGCTCCAGGTTGACGGACACCGTGTTCTTTATGGTTTTAGCTCTGAGACGACACAGCAGGTGGGTGTACGGATGTATTAAATGCAACAACATGTAATTAAACTCTTCTCGATGATCAGAAAACCAGTTCAAATTTCTGTATGGTGATCTTAGAAACTCAAT
>RPOG01003347.1:5082-17677 GCA_008086565.1 Thalassoma bifasciatum
GTTTCCATTAGCGCGGTACTACGCGTCAGACGCCAGTTTTTAGTACCTACTCTACCCTGGTTCTAAGAGAGTAAAGCTGATACTAAAAGGTGACGTGGACGGACTGCCGGTCACTCATTGGTCAGAGAATGTCGTCTCTGCAGCTTCTGACTCTGAACAAATCACTTACAAGAGGCAAAGGAATAAGTCAGCGACGGGTTTTTAATGACATTTAAACCTGACGGCACAGAACCAGACTGAATGAAGACAAAATACAGCCCTAAAATGCTCCTTCATGATTCCTAAAGAAGTTAAAAGTCCTTTTTAAAGCAAAAAGAAGTTAACAGCAAAGATAGTTGGCTTTAAAGAGTCTTTTAAATTAAATCAAAGTTGGTCGGTGCAGGAGCGATCTGTCTGCCACGAGAGTCTTTAAGCACCAATCAGTCCATTAATCCACAGGGAACCAAAAAGGAAAACCAGTTCAAAGAAGAATGATTGATCAACAACAAATCTCTGCTATACCAGGCCCAAAAATCAAAAATTAAAGTGATCTCACTGGATCCAGGGAAGAGTTGATGTCAGGAAGCAGCTCCTTCGTTTTCCTCCGCGTGCAGCAGCACCAGGCTGTTGTTTACCTCCGTTGTCATGACGACCCACATTGAGCCGCTGTATTACTTTAATGAAATCTTTTTAAAGCTTTTTTTTTTTCCTTTAAAGACCACGGTGGCACATATGTTAGTACAAAATGATGTTTGTGTGGCGTTATAGATGAACATGCACGCACTTCTGTGCAGCACTTTAGCGCAGCTGTGTTATAAGATCCACGCCCACCGTGAGTCTGTAGTCGGGCTAGAGGAAAAGAACCAAACCCAGTAGAGACGAGGAGAGTAGAGATGGAATTGTAGAGTGGAAAAGCGCCATAACACTACAACTGGGACTGATTTTTACACATTAACTTCTACCTTCTTTTTTAACACTTTTGGAACATTTGTAAAACCTCACGTTTTCTAGGTTCACTCCCAATTTCTTTGCCCATTTTTGACACTTTTGGACTATTTTCCAAGTTTAATCACAACCTTCTTGCCATTTTTGTTGACTTGTTGACATTTTTTTTGTCACTTTTATCCCAATTTGAATGCCAATTTTTGTTGCTTTTTGGTATTTTCTACGACCTTGGACGAAGTTTTATTTAACCCTAAATGAGGATATTTGGAAAAGTTTGGTGTAAAAATGAACAGATATGAACAACAAGGCTTTGGACATTTTATACAGAAGATGAGAATCTCTTCTGTGAACGCTGTGACTCCATCAGTCGTAACGTGTCTGAACTTTAACTGACGTAAAACAGACTCCACAGAGAGTCTAAAAAACTGTTTTTATTCTAAATTCGTGATAAATTCTCCTCCTCTAAGCGTCACCGTCTGCTTCTCCTCAGTATCTGCTGAGTGACCCAGAAATCAAAGTGAAGACGGCGCTGTGGATGGCAGAAAACTCCGACTACCTCAAAGAGCAGAAAGGTATTTTCACTCTGATTTCTCTTTTCTCTGGATTTGTCTGGAGGAAACTTTGTCCCTGAATGCACCATCTCCTCTGCAAACAGAGTTAAACCTGCAGCTGAACCCAGCAGCTCATGTTCTGTGGTAATTTCCCAGCATGCTGTGTTGTTTTTATCTCCAAGTTTGTGTGTTCAGACTGTTTCTGGTGTCTGCTTTCAGAAAAGGAGGCGAAGATAGCGAAGGAGAAGGCGCTGGGGATCTACAAAGAAAAGAAGGTAAGAAAAGTCAGACTTAAAGTAAAGACGAGGAAACGGAGAAGAAGAGAAACCAAAGTGTTTCTGATCCTTCGTTTAAACTCTAAAAATTTACAGAAACACAGCAGGGAAAAACAAAAGATGAATATGTGAAAGAATGATACATGCCTGGGAAAAACATAAGACATGTTTACAACTGATAATGTGTGTAAACAATGCAACCACAGGAAAAACACACGGGAACAAAAAAGGTCACGACAACATTCATCTTCTCATCACAGCCTGCAGTTTTTGATGTTTTATTTCAAGTTATTTCAAGACAAAAATTGGGTCTGAATTGCTTGTAACAAGTCAAGAAAATCTGCCAATGGGGTAAGAAAAAAGTTTCTTGTGTCAAAACATTTTTCTGGTTTTAAAAAACTTTCTTTCTTTCTTTTATTCGCCTCATCCATGCTCATTGAATCATAAGCAGACAATTACAAGAGACTCTACAATTTCACAGATTGTATAACTGCAGATCCAAGTCCGACAACAATACAAGAAAAACTAAACCAAACAGGACGAGGAGAGGCAGAAAGAAGCAGAGTTTATCGTGTCCTGCCCTTTAATTCATAGATTCACACAAACAAACAGTCGTACAGTTGACACTTTCATTTTGTAAAAATAGAGATAATACAAAAGAAAAACATAGTACATACTTAGACATGCTCCGACTTGTTTCTCTTGTACAAAGTTTTAAAGGTCTGTTTATATTTACATTTGAATATGATGATGTTCTTACTCAACTTTAATTTTTTTATTAAAACTATTCCAAAGGTTTACACCACCAACAGACATACACATGAGTTTTTTTTTGTTGTATGAGCAACCGGCAGTTTCTTTTTTTTTTTTTTTCAATTCTTTATGTAGAGGATGAGCCAATTACAGACAGTTATTCATGAAATTACAAAAAGTATAAAAGGTCTATAATGAAAGTCTGCAGAATAACATTCTGACAGTCTTTTTTACTTTTTTCTCCTTAACATCATCGTTTTTCTTTTAGTTTTCAAATAAACGGTACCTTAACATTCTATAACTATTTACAGTTTGTGAGAGGGATGTGCAAATATTATTTTCCTTAACATGTAGGGTGAGCAACCGGCAGTTTCAACATGTTGACACCTCTTATATTACACTTGTCCAAATTGCAAATGGTTCCTTGAACCTCTTTGTTCACTATTTTGAAAATAAGTTGTCCGGTTTTAGACTTAACCAGGTGGAAAAATATTAAATTTTAGTAACAAAAAATGAATTGTTTGTGTGGTCAAGATGACCAACATGATGAATTAACCTAATTACTCTTTTCTGCAGTGTGTAAATCTGTTTACGGTTGCTTTTATATGTAGTACCCCAAATCTTAACACCATACGATAAATAAGGAGAAATCAAAGAGTCATAAAAAATAAATAATGATTTCTGGTCAAAAAAGTGTCTTGTTTTACTGATGATTCCTGAACTTCTTGGTAACTTGGAGCTCACAAATTTAATAAGTTGTTTCCAGCTGAGTTTATGGTCAATCAGGACGCCAAGGAGCCTGCTTTCTTTAACTGGCTCAATTGGAACTACAGCATTACTTTTGTTTTCTTCACATTTAACGACAATTTATTTTGAAAACTCAACAAACAATTTTTCCTCGTCCCATTGGCAGATTTTTTTGACTTGTTTCAAGCAGTTCAGACCTCGTTTTTGTCTTTAAATAACTCAAAACAAGACATTTTTCTGGACTTTTCAGTTGAATGTGGCTCAAATCAAGGATAAGGAGACAATTTTGACTAAATAAGAGACAAAAGACTTCCTTAGATTTCAGTTTTTGCAGTGAGATAAAAGCAGTTAATGTCCATCTTTTTTCTGAATTTATGGTTGAATTTGTTCAAAGATGATCAAACATTCAGGAGGTTTTTTGTTCCCGTCAGACGAAGGTTCATTCCAAACACAGACAGTGAAACTTGTCCCCTCTCACTTCCTGTTGCTGAGTTTGGCATCAAGCAGACTTTTCCAAACGAGCCAACATCTGCCGGCTGGTTTTAACGAGCTGAATTAACGGCGGTGAAGCAGAGTTTTAATGAGACGAGCAGCCTCTGACAGTCCTGATCGAAACGACACCAACAAATAAGCCAAACTCCACCGAACAAACCAAACTGAGGGCGCAAAACCTCGAGAGTCTCTGCTGCATGAAACGTGTCTGAAAGTTATTTCCCTGCTGAAGAGAAACAAAGCTGATGTGCAGCTTTTAATTTCAGGTCAAGGTGAATTTAGAAAAACCCAAAGAGGGTGATGACACCAATCTGCTGCTTTAATTGAGACAAATTTAGAGATGATTGAAATGTTTTTAGTGGCTGCAAAAACTGAAATATAAGCAAATGGGTCAATGACGTGACGTCCAAGTGCAATATTTCCTTCCATCATGAATTGAGTATTTCATCACATGTATTTCTTTATTCTATGAAACCTGTGTTATTTGAACACATCTTTAAACTATTAAAATATAACATGTTTTTTTGTGTTTTGGTTCCTCAAACCCCCAAAATGTCAGGTGGTGCAACCGTCCTGACAAGTATCCACAGTAATTAAACTCTAAAAATTGAATGTCAGTTATTGTAAATGGAAATTAAAAATACAGTGGCATTATTTTATGCTTCAACCTTTTTAAATAAAACATTCTTTGCAAATAAAAAGNTAATGTGAAATGTTATTTTAACATCAAATTATTTATCTTATTCACAAATAAAAGAAATGAAACACACAAAATGAAAATGTATGAGTCACTACAGACACTTGAGAGATACTTGCCAATAATTTCACACAGAAAAAATAACAGGAACATATAAATATATTTTCATATATTTGGTTGCGCCACCTGACATTTTTGGGTGCTCAAATTAAAAATACTAAAAAATTATGAACCTAAAAACTTTGAAATGTTGGTCAACTACTGAAATCTGTTAGAAAACATAATTCTTCTCTCAGAAATATGTTTTTTATCCATTTTCAAAGAACTTTTTAAAAATACGTTTTTAGACCCTCTTTTTGTCATTGACCCAAATGCTTTTGTTTTCTTGTTTCAAGTTATCTAAAGACAAAAATAACCTCCTGTGCGTCATCTTTCCCATCAGCCCAGAGCAGCCAGTAGAAAACGCGCCCCGATCAGAGCCAGCACGGCGGACGAGGCCATCGGGAAAATGCTGGAGCAGAAGAAAATCTCCACTAAGATCAACTACGACGTCCTGAAGGACCTCAACCTCAAACCCGGCGCCAGCCCGGCTCGCACGCTGGATTCTCCAAAGAAGGAGGCGCCTGCATCGAAACTGACGCCACGCAACCGCAAACCTGCTCGAGCCCCGCTCAGCCTCAGCACGCCGCTCAGCACCCTGGGAAAAAGGTGGGTACACGACGTGTTTGTGTGTAAACAGGCGACAGAATCAGATCTGACGGTGTTTTCTTATCAAACTAAACCACAGAGAAAAATCAGATCCATCAAAGTTAATGAAGATTTCTTCCGCTCATCTTCGCCTATCGATCTCTCTCTCTGTCGTTCTTTCTGAGAACAGAACTGAGGTTTACGTTTTCTTATTTCGAGCTGAAATAAAAGAGGAAAAGAGTTCAGAGAAGAGGAAATACAGGAAGAAAATCACAGCACTTAACCTGAGAATAAAACCCTGAGACTCTGAGTGCTTCAGTTTGTGATGGTTAATAACCTGAGTGTGGATGTGACCCGGCGCCGTCGGCCCGCTGTGAACGCAAACAATTCACTGTCATGTTGATAATTGAATGTTTGACACTTTAAACACGAGTCTGTGAATCGCTGATTTCTGTCTGCGACTTCAGGAAGTTTCAACACTGACAAAAGATTTGGTCTTAATGATTTGAGACTGGACTTATACTAAAGGTAGACACTTTATTTTGAAACATAATTAAAATTAGGGCTGCATGATATGACAATGGGATAAGACAAATTCGCCGGGGAAGTTTCTTGAAATTAGAAAGATGTCTTAAAACAAGAATCTTTTATCTTATCCCATTGGCTGATTTTTTTTTACTTGTTACAAGCCACTCAGACCTAATTTTGTCTTAAAATGACTTGAAATAAGACATTTTCCTGGACTAATTGGTTTAATGTACCTCATATCAAGAATAATAAAACAAATTTGACTAAAAAATAAAACATAATGACTTGTTCAGATTTCATTTTTTCCCAGTGTGTAACTCTCCACATTTCTCAGATCTTATCTCAGCAGCTGTGAATCATCTTTAAAACTTTCCAAAGAAGCGTTCTGTGTCTTTTTTAGACTCCGGAGTGAAATTTACACTGCAAAAACGGAAATCTAAGCAACTCATTCTGTCTTATTTGTAGTAAAAATTGTCTTATTGTTCTTGATTTGAGCCACATTCACCAGACCAGGTCATAAAAATGCCTTAGTTCAAGTTTTTTAAGACAAAATGAGGTGTAAATTGCTTGTAACAAGTCAGAAAAATCTACCAATGGGATAAGACGAATTCACCCGGGAAGTTTCTTGAAATTAGAAAGATGTCTTAAAAGAAGAATCTTTTATCTTATCCCATTGGCAGATTTTTTTTTTACTTGTTACAAGCAATTGATGCCTCATTTTTGTCTGGGTCTCATGACCGAGGGACACCACCCTTTCAAAATAAAAGCCCTGTGCTGCTCCAGAGAGGAGTCTGTTTCTCCTTTCTTTTACTCTCTCTCTGATCATCGTGTTTGTTTTAAAGCTCTTACCTGAGATTGGAGACAGGACCATGTTCCCTGACCTCTGAACTTCATCAAATTTACTGAAGATGACGTTCAGTCTGCACAGAGAGAGGACAGGAAGGAGACGATCAGCACAGTAATAACAGGAAACAAACATCTCTGCAGACTTTTTCACTCAGGCCGAACAATTTACAGACATAATATAATGGTGATTTTCTTGTGTGATTATTTCTGAGTAACAATTTGTGTTGTTTCTGCTTCTTTTTGACACTTTTGGACCATTTTTTGGTGAACTTTGGTCATTTACCTCTTTTTACTGGTATTTTTTCACTATTTTAACTACTTTCTGAGTTTTCTCTCTTTTTTTTTGCCCATTTTAGTCAAATTTCATTCCTTTCTTGCTACTTTAGGTCAAATATTTTGCTTCTTTCTGACTAATTTTTGTTTAATCCCAATTTTCTTGACAAATTTTGATGCATTTTGATGATTCTAGTCACTTTTCATCCCTTAAGAATAGTAAGACAAAATTTACTAAAAATAAGACATAATGACTTGCTTAGATTTCAGTTTTTGCAGTGCAGAGTGGCTCAATGATATTGAGGTCAGGAGACTGAGATGGCCACTCCAGAACCTTCACTGTACATTGAGCTAAATATTGCGTAATATACTGATGACTGTGCTGAAACATTATATTATGCAGTCCCGGTTGAAAGTGTTTGAAGAGCAGAAATTTTCCACCTCGGCTTCACTGGAGAATGTTTAAAGATTTTGAAGTTAAGGCCCAGAAATCAACTCTTCAGACCAGGGTTTGATGAGGTTGAGGTGTGTGAGCAGCTGAAGCCGCCTGAAGCTGTGAGCTGTTGGTCTAAAGCAGAGATGAGTCAAAGCTTACTTTCATATAACCTCCACATCTCCAAACGTGTCGTCCTCATCCTCCAAATCTGACGGTTTATCAGATTTCTAACAGCTCTGTCTGAGCACAGAGAGGCTTTTATCCACCGCTCTTCAAACACACACTACAACTTCCCAACACCTGTGATCTGACTGGGAGGCGTCGTGTCTCTGGAGTTTCCCCTCGCAGAGAAAATCCAGAGACGCGCTTTGATTTTACCGCACGTTTCTCTAATGTGGCATCACACCTGCTGTCAGAGACTCATTTTTACTGAGACACATAAACGTCTCATCAGCAATTTGTTCCTCATTCAAACAGAAGGAATCACTCTGATAGTGATCACAACAACGTGGACGTCCTACCTGTTTGGGGTCATGACGTCACATCCTGACGCCCGTACCCTGAATATTCACTCTCCTTTCCACCAGAGGAATCCAGAGTTCAAACATATCAAAAGTGTTGTTTCATCAAATTATTCCAAGTGGTGAAATTTCTCCTGTAAAGTCCGTTGTTTGTCTGTCTGTCGTGTCCGTTCTCATCAATAACAGCAGCTTCACAGTCTTAGAGCATTTCCTCCTCAATGTCAATCTGACAAAGCTGCAAGTCTTTGTTTTCAACAGGGTTCTAGCTGCAAGACTAAAGTCACCCCATCCTTTTCTGTTGAGTTTTCATCCCAGGACAGCTTGTGATAGACAACAAGTGCTCCCTGCTTGACTGGTCTTGTGTAATTTCTCTATTAGAGGGTCGTTTATTGGCTAACAGGCCTGTCACTCACTCCTACAGTAACCAATCACCTTACACTTCACAGGAAGCAGCTGCAGCCATTTACATCATTGATGAGTCTTCATTCACATTCATGTTTGCAACAGAAGAGGAACAATCTGTGACTGTGAAGCTACAGTTTCATGATTTTTGTTGAACTTTTCCACAAAGAGAGCAAAGTTGACTAAAAAGAGGACACTGAGCACTGATGAATTCAAAATGAAGAATTAAAAATTTATATTTAAGTCAGGATTCCAGAAAAAGTAGTACTGAAGTATTTGATTAATGTCATGATTTTTAGGAAAACAAAGCTGGAGAATGAAGTTAGAATCCTCAAAAAAAGGAAGAAATTCCCAAATAAAGTCTGTATTCTTGCAAAATAAGTCAGATTTTTAGTTTGCAGAAGATTTTTAAGATTTCATTTGTAATGCTAGAAAGAAAACAAATAAGGATCTTAGATAAAAACTGGAATTCTTAACTGTAAGTCTCCTTGATGAGGAACAATCTGTGACTGTGAACTACAATTTCATGATTTCTGTTGAACCTTTTCCACAAAGAGAGCAAAGTTGACTAAAAAGAGGACACTGAGCGCTGAGGAAGCTGGTTTTGTTTGCGCGTAGTCTTTGGTGTTTGGTCACCTGACACTAAAAACTCTCTAACTCCTACAAAGTTTTACCTCAAAAGCTCAAATTTCACCCTGATGTAGATGAGAAGGTGTAGAAGTGATGTGGTGGATGTTTTATGTCTGACATGAAGCATCTTGAGGTTGCATTTATCCTGATGTGGACTTTTGTCACACATAAAAACACGGCATTTACTAAAACTAGAGATTTAGGTTTTTCTAATGAGGTGTCACTGATGAATTTTGACCTTATTTTTCTACAGTTTTAAGTTTTGAAACGTTGTTAATGTGAAAATATCATAAATGAGTGAACATGAGCCCAGTGAGAGCATCTGTTCTTCTCTGATTTGCCAGATAAATATTGATCCTTCCTCTTGATAAACTCTAAAATGAAGTGAACCAGCACAATCATGAATCCATAGTTAATTATGTCGGCGTGGCTGAAACGGTTAAATAATCCTCAGTGCAAACAGCAGATGCTCCATGAAAAGCTGGATGGAGAGTGTTTACACATGTTCCTCCTGCGCCACCAGGGTCAAATCAGCCTCTGTTACTGGCACGTGGCGGTGGCAGCGGCAGCTTTATGATGACGCAGCGCTTCTTCTCCCCTCGCCCAGAATAATCACCTGTGACAGGAGGACAGATGCTCGGTTTTGTCGAGGAGGGGTGTGTGTGTTCTGCTTCCCTGCTCTTGTGGGATTTTCTTTTTCTTTTTTTTTTTTGATCCAGAGATGCTCTTTCTCTCTGTTCTCTGCCAGGATTTGTCTCTGGCTGCTGCTCTCTCGCCTCCTCCTTCTTTCGCGGCTGAATCTTTCACGTGGAGTTAATGGGTTTTACTGCAGCGGGGAGAAAAACGGAGAGGGTTATTTTTGTTTTGTTTGGTGTCGGTTGGTGGAAATTGGATTGCTGTAGCTGTGTTTTTAAAGCTCCTTCAGTTAATAATGGATTGAAGGCCCACGGTGAAGCTTTACAGCAGACTAATCGCTGACTCCTCCTCCTGGAGTTTATAGTTTAGCTGCTCTTTCAAACTGAATCGACTCAATGTGGAGCTTCATAAATCTTATTTAGAGAGTTATTTTTTTATTGTTGAAAATCTGCCAACACCAAGTCCTGATCCTGTGTCCCAATCATCTCTGGCCTTTATACAACACTATGTTTCCGAGCTTATAACTGCAGAACCACAAGGTCAAAGTTCACAAGTACCTCTGATGATAAAATCTCTAGTTTCAGAAAGTGTCATATTCACTACCAAACAATTGAATCTAAGCAAATGTTTGTCTCATTTTTAGAAGTGCAAGAAGCATCATCAATGATCTAAATGGCTACAGCTGGTTTTCTGTGAAGAGTAAGGCTCATGGCGGCTGTATAAAAATAATATCTAAGGGTCAATGACATATAGAGGGTCTAAAAACTTATTTTAAAAAGTTCTTTGAAAATGGATAAAAACATATTTCTGAGAGAAGAATTATGTTTTCTAACAGATTTCAGTAGTTGACCAACATTTCAAAGTTTTTAGGTTCATTATTTTTTAGTATTTTTAATTTGAGCACCCAAAAATGTCAGGTGGTGCAACCAAATATATGAAAATATATTTATATGTTCCTGTTATTTTTTCTGTGTGAAATTATTGGCAAGTATCTCTCAAGTGTCTGTAGTGACTCATACATTTTCATTTTGTGTGTTTCATTTCNTTTTATTTGCAAAGAATGTTTTATTTAAAAAGGTTCAAGCATAAAATAATGCCACTGTATTTTTAATTTCCATTTACAATAACTGACATTCAATTTTTAGAGTTTAATTACTGTGGATACTTGTCAGGACGGTTGCACCACCTGACATTTTGGGGGTTTGAGGAACCAAAACACAGAAAAACATGTTATATTTTAATAGTTTAAAGATGTGTTCAAATAACACAGGTTTCATAGAATAAAGAAATACATGTGATGAAATACTCAATTCATGATGGAAGGAAATATTACACTCAGACACAAAAAAGGGGGACGTCACCTCATTGACCATAATATCTATAACTTCATCTAAAATAGAACATGGACCTTTGAAGGAAAAGTCTCAGGCTCACAAGGTTCTTAGAAGCTTCTTATCTTTTGCAACAAAAAGAGGAGAAAACATAATGAATCCCATGTAAAAATCAATCAATCAATAAATCTTTATTTATATAGCGCCAAATCATAACAAACGTTATCTCAAGACACTTTACTGAACATTAGCAGGTTGATACTTGTTGATGTTTGAGTATTTTATTATTTTATTTACAGAGACCTAACATCAAGACAGGATAAAGAATCTTATCTCATCTTGAAAAACACTTTTCCTTTAATTGCTGGATCATCTTTCCTGCCTAAACGTTGTCAGATTGCTCAGATTATAATCCCTGGCTCTGTTCGGTACATGGATGATTATTCTCTGGGTTTGTGGTCGAGTTTCTGGCTCCTCTTGTCCTCGTGATTTTCAGCGTGAGATAGCGTGAGTACAGACCAATTTATTTTTTAACCACCTCCGTCAGAGCCAAGTTTTCATTGGATGTTTATTCTATTGTACGAAACTGGAAATCAGAAATGAAGAGAAAATAGTTTCATAAAATTACAAAAGAGCAGGGACTGGAAGAGATAACAATCCCCTGGGAGCTGTTACAAGAGCAGAAGAAGAAGAAGAAAAGCGTGTGTTACATAAACTGGAGCGTAAAAAAAGAGCAGAAGCTCTGGAAAGATCCCAAAACCTCCAGAGTTGGAGCAGAATCAATAGAGAGTTGTTATCTAAGAGGAGAAAAAGCAGAATCCTTCCTGAGGAGATGATTGATGACACAGATGATGACAGATTACAGGACCCCCCCTTTAGGCCGCGCTAATGTGACGCTTTATTGATCGTCGTGGGGAAATTGGCTCTTTGTTCACGCCCCCAAGGGGAAGACAGAGGTCACAGGGAGGAGGAAACAAGCTCAGAGAGAGATTGTAGCAGCATCTGCATCTTCTCTCAGTGTTTTACCCAATGACTGTATATAGAATAAACAGCGTGGCTCCTCCTGTCACCGTTCTACGATTTTGAAGCCAAAAAACCCCGTTTCTCTAGCCGCCATTGTGCAGCCAGAGTCTGTGCAGTAGAGAATTTCTGGTGGAGCCAAGTAAAAAAGAGAAATAAAAATAATTATTTCTTCTTCTTCAGAAGGTTTAGTCTCCTTTTGGCTCTTTCCTGAAGTTTCTTATATCCCCGATAAAAACTACTCACGAACGGCAGCTGTCAACTATCGTAAAACCAAACTTATATCGCGGTTTTTAACGTCCAATAACTAATGAGAAACTAACTTCTCAGAAAAAAAACACCTGAACACCATGCAGCCAGATGACATCATCATACTACCTTAGAGTAAAGATGAGAGAAACGTTTCTACCAGGTATCGTAATTTTTTAAAGTTTTCCCGGCTCATATTTATATGTTCCTGTTATTTTATCTGTGTGAAATTATTGGCAAGTATCTCTCAAGTGTCTGTAGTGACTCATACATTTTCATTTTGTGTGTTTCATTTCTTTTATTTGTGAATAAGATAAATAATTTGATGTTAAAATAACATTTCACATTATTACATTGGTTGTTCCACCTGACATGGAAATTGTTCCAGTCACCAATGAAGTGAAAAAACCTTTTTTATCAGTATTTCAGAGAAATCTACAAACTTTTCCACTTGGTCACAAATGTCATTTGGGCTCCTCTGGCTGATGCAGTTTCCTGTTTCCTGTTTTATTCTCTTCACTTTAAAATAAAAGTCTAATGTTACGGTTGCACCACCCTGACATTTGACAAGGTGAAAATTACGGGACAAAAGTTTTT
>RPOG01003347.1:18119-28347 GCA_008086565.1 Thalassoma bifasciatum
ACATTTCTCAACAGCTTTAAAATTCTTTTTATTTGCAAAGAATGTTTTATTTAAAAAGGTTCAAGCATAAAATAATGCCACTGTATTTTTAATTTCCATTTACAATAACTGACATTCAATTTTTAGAGTTTAATTACTGTGGATACTTGTCAGGACGGTTGCACCACCTGACATTTTGGGGGTTTGAGGAACCAAAACACAAAAAAACATGTTATATTTTAATAGTTTAAAGATGTGTTCAAATAACACAGGTTTCATAGAATAAAGAAATACATGTGATGAAATACTCAATTCATGATGGAAGGAAATATTGCACTCAGACACAAAAAAAGGGGACGTCATGTCATTGACCCATATTCCAAGATGACATCCGAGTGGTTCAGGGAGCATGAGACATAATTTTCACACATGGATTGGCCTCCTCAGAGTCCAGACCTTAATCAATGCAAGATCTTGGTGAAAAATTAATGACACACTGGATGGAAATAAATGGAAACAATATTAGAGAGTGACCTTTTTCTTTGGTGGTGACTTGTTTTTTGGTCAGGCAGTATCTGCAGGGATGGGATGACAGACAGAGCTGGGGGGTCGCTGGGTTCGAGCTGCTCCAGTTGGTTAATTCCTGAAGCTTCATGAATGAACGAGCGTCTCCAGCTTCATGTTTTTAAGAATGGATCCTCCATCCTGAGATTCAATTTTTAAACCACTTCCTGTTTGTCATTGAATCATTGATGGGCTCTTCTGTCCTGAATGATTCATTCTGCACTTTTCTTTCATTTTTCACTCACTTCCTGAATGGAAACTCTCTCCGTCCATTTACCCAGAAACAGCTGAACTCTGCACTTTGTCGCCTTCAGTGAACAACAATGTTTTCGACCCCTGCGGTTTCCTGGTTTTCAGACGGAGAACAACAGAGTGGTGATAATCTCCTATTCTCTCCAACGCAGCACAGACTNGTTCGAGCTGCTCCAGTTGGTTAATTCCTGAAGCTTCATGAATGAACGAGCGTCTCCAGCTTCATGTTTTTAAGAATGGATCCTCCATCCTGAGATTCAATTTTTAAACCACTTCCTGTTTGTCATTGAATCATTGATGGGCTCTTCTGTCCTGAATGATTGTAAGACGTGAAAAGAAAGTAAAAAGTGAGTGAAGGACTTACCTTTGAGAGAGGCAGGTAAATGGGTCTTTGTCGACTTGAGACGTGAAACAGCGGAAGTCACTTGTTGTTACAAAAGCTGGGGACGCCAAAGGACCAAAAGTCTGCCTCTTGTTGTCTCACCACTATTAGAGGATAAGAGAGGTTGCGTCGTGTCTGACGTCTCAAACGGCGACGGTTGAGCGCAGAATGGCGTCTTTGAGCGCGGTGGCGGTGGAGGAGCGGAGCTGAAAAGGTTGTTGTGCTGCCGGTTGAGAAAGGGGAGATTTCTGGTGTCAGAGAGCGATGAAAGTGCAGGAGAGCGCCCGCTGACAGTGCAGCCATTGTGCCTTGTTTCGAGGCCTCGCTGAGGGGCTACACTGAGGCATTGTGCCCTCCCCACTCCGGCCTCCTCCCCCCTCCCTCCCCCGGCTCCTCCTGCCTGCTCCCTGCTCCTCTCCAGGCTTCGCTTCTGGAGCTTTGGGCTCTGGCTCTGAAGTTTTCCCCTTGTTCTCTTCCACTTCTCTTTCTTCTCCAAGTTCCTCCACTTTCCATCCCTCTCTTTTGTCTCTGCCCGTCCTCTCTTCTCTCTTCTACCTCTCTAATCCTCCAGTTAAAAGCCTCCAGCAGCAGCTACAGGCCTGGTTGTATCTCTCTGCACCATCAGGTCTGCTCTCGCTTTGGGCTTTTGCAACTTCACTAACGAGTTCTTTGCCTTTCTTGTCGTCTCTCTCAGTGTTTCTCCCCTCCTCCTCTCCGTTTTGTCTCTTTCATCTCTGCTCTTGATCTCTCCGCTGAAGTGTTTGCACTTTACCAAACATGCTGTAAATTTGCCTCACTTCACTCAGACAAGTTTGATGGCAGGACTTGAAAATGAGCCGTTAAATTGGTGTGACGACAGAGCTGAGGGTTTGATGAGACCACTTTGAGTAAACAGAGAGCGGCCAGGGGAAAAACTTGTAGCTTTTACATCTTTCTGGCTTTGACTGACATCTCGCTTTGATGGTTTTTCGCTTTTTATTGTTGGATGCACAAATATGAGGCCTCGCAGACTGAACATCTCTGATTGGTGGTGCAGCCGCAGTGTTTTTAAGTCTTCAGCTGTGATGAACTTGGTTTAGTACCTCCTAAACAATAGTCTTCTTTTAGCAGTGGGGTCAATGACAAAAAGAGGGTCTAAAAACGTATTCTTAAAAGGTTCTAAAAAGTAAAAAAAAAGTCAAAAAAATCTGCCAATGGGATAAGACGAATTCACCCGGGAAGTTTCTTGAAATTAGAAAGATGTCTTAAAACAAGAATCTTTTATCTTATCCCATTGGCAGATTTTTTTATTACTTTTTACAAGCAATTTACACCTCATTTTTGTCTTTAAAAAACTTGAAATGAGACATTTTTATGACCTTGTCTAGTAAATGTGGCTCAAATCAAGAATAGTAAGACAATTTTTTACTACAAATAAGACAGAATGACTTAATTAGATTTCAGTTTTTGCAGTTTGGTAGCAAAAAAAAATGTCATGGGTTGTTGTCATGCTCTAATTAATGTTGATTTTCATTTCCAAAAATGGATTCATTTAACAACGCATAAGATGAGGAACGTAAAATAATCACGATGAGATTATTTTTGCAAATCGTTCATCCCTAGTTACTGCCCCCTACTGGTGTGGTGCTTGTCTTCATCTACACACTGGACGAACACTGAGTCAGAGGAAGAATTTAGTTCAGGAAAATTTACTTTAATGGCCCTTTTCCACTGACTCGTCTCAGCCCTACTCTACTCTCCTCTACTCGGTTTGTGTTTCGTTTCCATTAGCGCGGTACTACGTGTCAGACGCCAGTTTTTAGTACCTACTCTACCCTGGTTCTAAGAGAGTAAAGCTGATACTAAAAGGTGACGTGGACGGACTGCCGGTCACTCATTGGTCAGAGAATGTCGTCTCTGCAGCTTCTGACTCTGAACAAATCACTTACAAGAGGCAAAGGAATAAGTCAGCGACGGGTTTTTAATGACATTTAAACCTGACGGCACAGAACCAGACTGAATGAAGACAAAATACAGCCCTAAAATGCTCCTTCATGATTCCTAAAGAAGTTNAGAAGAATGATTGATCAACAACAAATCTCTGCTATACCAGGCCCAAAAATCAAAAATTAAAGTGATCTCACTGGATCCAGGGAAGAGTTGATGTCAGGAAGCAGCTCCTTCGTTTTCCTCCGCGTGCAGCAGCACCAGGCTGTTGTTTACCTCCGTTGTCATGACGACCCACATTGAGCCGCTGTATTACTTTAATGAAATCTTTTGAAAGCTTTTTTTTTCCTTTAAAGACCACGGTGGCACATATGTTAGTACAAAATGATGTTTGTGTGGCGTTATAGATGAACATGCAGGCACTTCTGCGCAGCACTTTAGCGCAGCTGTGTTATAAGATCCACGCCCACCGTGAGTCTGTAGTCGGGCTAGAGGAAAAGAACCAAACCCAGTAGAGACGAGTAGAGTAGAGCTGGAATTGTAGAGTGGAAAAGCTCCATAAGGCAGTTGTGTGTTTCAGTCTCATTTTGTAGACTCTTCAGTTATTTTCTTCCTCAGCCTGGTTTTGTGAAACCTTCATTATCTTGTTTTTTCAGCTCATTCCTGTCCAAACTCAGAGCAGATATTGTTTTCTTTGTTTGCTGCGTCTGTACAGACAAATCTCACATTTTCACATCCTGGCCTCCAACACTTCCCCCCCTCCCTCTGTTATCTTGTCTCTTGACGTCACTCCGTTTCACCTACATCCCTCCCTTCCTCCCTCTCTTCCTCCCCCCTTTCTCTCTGTCTTCTTACTAACTGGAGCCTTCAGCGACAGCAGAGTCTGACTGAACTCTCTGTGCTCGACTGTCTTTAGCTCCAGACGTCCCATGCACTTATTCACTCCTTCTTTCTTTTCTTTCTTTCTTTTAATACCCCCTTCCTTCTCCCAGCCAGCTGCCAAACAGACCCTCCCTGTTCCCTCCGTCCCCACTGGAGGATGGAAAAGCAGTCTTCCAGAAATAGCCCAGATAATTGCCCTCCAGTGATATTTTTTCCTCCCCTCTCTCGCCTTTTGAGCCTCTCTGTTCTTTTCCCATTCAACCTTTTCTTTCCCCCCTCCCTGCTCTCGTCAGAGTTTTTTTTGGATAAGGAAAAGAAAAGACAGAAAAGGAAGAATTCCTCTCTGCATTTTTCTCCTCAGAGGGAGAAGAGTCAGGGGAACCGCTTTGGTTTGTGTTGGTTTTCCAGAAATGTAGAATGGCAGCCACAGGCCGAGCTGAAAACTGTGAAATCAGCACTTTTTTTTTAAGCCAGATGTTGCCGCTGCCGCTTCTGCAGGGCTGTGCCAGAGGACGGGGGAGGGGGGGGAGGAAAAGGAAATGCTTCCCAGTTTGGTTTTCCAGTCTGTCAGAGCAGGTGTCATGAGAAAGTCAAAGAGTCAGGCATGTGTTGGAGAGTCAGGCATGTGTTGGAGAGACTGTGCAGAAACAGGAAAAACTGAGTCTGGATCAGATTTTCCTGCTCGGCTCACACACGGAGGGAGAGGAGGATGTTTTTCCTTCTTATACGACCAGCTGTGTTAGGGGAGGGGGTGTAATTTGTTTGTGGTTTGAAGCCCCTCCCTGTAAACCTCTGATCCCCCAGCCCCCTCCCTTCCTCAGCTTCACAGTAAATGAGCCGTTGGAAGTTGGTTTGAAGTTAAAAGAAGAATGAATTCTCAAAGTCTGACCCCCCCATTAAATTACACAAGAACCACCCTGTTCTCAGAAGGCCTGTTAGTCAGAAAATTAGAAAGTCAAATACTCAAAAAAAAAGGCCTGTTAGTCAGACGATAGAGGGTCTGGGAGTAAAATAAAAAAATCAGAAGGCCAGTTAGTCAGAAAACCAGAAAGCCTGTTAGTTCGAGAAATGAGAAGGCCTGTTTGTCCATAAATCAGAGGGCCTGTAAGTCAGAAAATCAGGTCATTTTCCTAAAAAAAAAAAAACAGAAACCCGTTAGTCAGACAATTGGAGGGTCTGTGAGTCCGAAAAAAATCAGAAAGCCAGTGAGTCAAAAATACAGAAGGCCTGTCAGTCAAAAAAACAGCAAACCTGTTAATTTAAAAGTCAGAGGGCTGGCGAGTTCAAAAACCAGAAAGGCCTGATATTCCATAAATAAGAAAGCCTGTTAGTCCCAAATTCAGAGGGGCCGTATGTCAGAAATACAGGAGGTCAGATGCTCATAAAAGACAGACAGCCTGTTAGTCAGAAAACCAGAAAGCCTGTTAGTTCGAGAAGTGAGAAGGCCTGTTAGTCCATAAATCAGAGGGCCTGTAAGTCAGAAAATCAGGTCACATTCCTAAAAAAAACCAGAAACCCATTAGTCAGACGATTGGAGGGTCTGTGAGTCCAAAAAAAATCTGAAAGCCAGTGAGTCAAAAATACAGAAAGCCTGTCAGTCAAAAAAACAGCAAACCTGTTAATTTAAAAGTCAAAGGGCTGGCGAGTTCAAAAACCGGAAAGCCTCATAGTCCGTAAATAAGAGAGCCTATAAGTCCCAAATTCAGAGGGGCCATATGTCAGAAATACAGGAGGTCCGATGCTCATAAAAGACAGACGGCCTGTTAGTCAGAAAATCAGAAGGTCAGATACTCAAAAAACAGAGGGCCTATTTGTCAGACAACTTGAAGGTCTGTGAGTCCAAAAAGACAGAAAGCCTGTCCGTCAAAAAAAACAGAAAGCCTGTTAGTTTGAGAAATGAGAAGGCCTGTTAGTCCATAAATCAGAGGGCCTGTAAGTCAGAAAATCAGAAGGTCATATTCCTAAAAAAAACCCAGAAACCCATTAGTCAGACAATTGGAGGGTCTGTGAGTCCGAAAAAAATCAGTAAGCCAGTGAGTCAAAAATACAGAAGGCCTGTTAGTCAAAAAACAAAACACCTGTTAATCTAAAGGTCGACGGGCTGGCGAGTTCAAAAACCAGAAGGCCTTATATTCTATAAATAAGAAAGCCTGTTAGTCCCAAATTCAGAAGGGCCATATGTCAGAAATACAGGAGGTCAGGTGCTCAAAAAACAGACGGCCTGTTAGTCAGAAAATCAGAAGGTCAGATACTCAAAAAACAGAGGGCCTGTTTGTCAGACAACTTGAAGGTCTGTGAGTCCAAAAAGTCAGAAAGCCTGTCTGTCAAAAAAAACAGAAAGCCTGTTAGTTGGAGAAATGAGAAGGCCTGTTAGTCCATAAATCAGAGGGCCTGTAAGTCAGAAAATCAGAAGGTCATATTCCTAAAAAAAAAAACAGAAACCCATTAGTCAGACGATTGGAGGGTCTGTGAGTCTAAAAAGAATCAGAAAGCCAGTTAGTCTATAAGTCCCAAATTCAGAAGGGCCATATGTCAGAAATACAGAAGGTCGGATGCTCAAAACAGATGGCCTGTTAGTCAGAAAATCAGAAGGCCTGTCAGTATGAAAAACAGAGAGCCCATAAGCTAGAGAATTTAAGAGCCTGTAAGTCAGAAAATCAGAAGGTCAGATTCCTAAAAAACGACGATTGGAGGGCCTGTGACTCAAAAAACCCCCCAGAAAGCCGGTAAGTCAAAAATACAGAAGGCCTGTTAGTCAAAATAATCAGAGGGCCTGCAAATTTAAAGACCAGAATTCCTGATAGTCCATAAATAAGAGAGCCTGTTAGTCCCAAATTCAGAGGGGCCATATGTCAGAAATACAGGAGGTCAGATGCTCAAAAAACAGAAACCTGTTAGTCAGAAAATCAGAAGGTCAGATTCCTAAAAAAAAAAACAGAAACCTGTTAGTCAGACAATTGGAGGGCCTGTGACTCAAAAAAAAAAAAACACAAGAAAAAACAGAAAGCCAGTAAGTCAAAAATACAGAAGGCCTGTTAGTCAAAGAATCAGAGGGCCTGCAAATTTAAAGACCAGAAGGCCTGATAGTCCATAACTAAGAGAGCCTGTTAGTCCCAATTTTAAAAGGGCCATATGTCAGAAATACAGAAGGTCAGATGCTCAGAAGAACAGAAACCTGTTAGTCAGAAAATCAGAGCCTGTAAGTGGAGAATCAGAGGGCCTGGTAGTCAGAAAACCAGAAGGTCAGATACTCTTAAAAACAAAAAAACAGAGTGCCTGTTACTCAGACAACTAGAAGGTCTGTGAGTCCAAAAAAATCAGAAAACCAGTTAGTCAGAAAATTAGAAGGGCTGTTAGTTTAAAAACCAGAAGGCTTGATAGTCCATGAATCAGAAAGCCTGTTAGTCAGAAGGCCTCTTAATAAAAAATAATCAGGAGGCCCATTAATCAGAACATCCAAAGGCATGTAAATCAGAAAATCAGAAGGCCCCTAAGTCAGACAATAAAAAGGCCTGTTAGTCAGAATTCAGAAAGTCAGTTATTCGAAAATGATAATATTCATTAGTAAGAAAATTAGAAGGCTTTTCAGTCAGAAAAGAAGATGGTCTTTTAGTCAGAGGGAAAACAAGTTTGGATTAAACTGATTCCCTTCATTCTGCTGACCGATAGGCCTTCTGACTAACAGGCTTCTGTCTGAAACACCATATGATTTTCTGACCAATATGTTCTCTGACTAACAGGCCTTCTGACTAATGAGAATGGCTCTGAACTCTCAGGGAATTTCCAGAAGTCATGTGACAAAAATAAAGCTTGAGTTTGCAAAGTTCCTTTTTTATTTTCATACCTTTATAATTTCTGACTCTGATTTCCCATCGGTCAGGTGTGTGTAGATCAGTCAGCTCAGTGCTTTCCCTCTCAGATGAAGTGTTTGTGATTGACAGGTCTAAGAGCAGGGAGCTGGTTTCATCACATCTTTGTTCGACTCTTAAAAACCTCCGTGGACTCTTTCTCGTTGTTTTGTTGACGACGCCTTGAAAACTCTTTAGCAGTGGCGTAAAAAAGCCTGACAGCCTCGTTACAACACGGCTGTAGGCTCTTTTTCCTCTAATGCTGTTTAAATTGATCTGGTTTGGGATCTCCTTACATAAGTTCACAGATTCAGGGCTGTGGGTTTGAAATCCTTCAGATACAGAGAAATTACATAACAATGTGCCAAAAAAACACCGGTTTAGGTTCACGGATCGTTTCTGTTGCATCACTCTGAGGGAAAACTACAGTATTGGTTTCTTTCTGTCACTGCTCACATCTTTATCCCAGAAGGCTTTGTAAATAGTGCAGTTTTTCAAATCCTCTGTCCCTAAACCCTGGGATAAGACAAAACTCTGGAACAAAGAAAAATCCCCAAAGGAAAATTACAACAAGAGAAAAGTGACAGAGGGAGAATCTTTCTACAAAGACAGCAGACTCTGTGAATTCTTATCTCATGTGTTGTTTGAATTACTGATGCTGGAGCTGTAAATGAGAGCTGTCTAATGAATTTAAAGAACCTTAAAGAGAAATATTCTGCTTTCTGAAATTTATACCTAACATTAGGGGATGGTAAGGTTCATGAAAAACCGAAACCGTTTGGTTAACGACCGTTTGTGTCGTTTGAGTCATGTATTATTTTTGTTCATTGTTTGCTTTGTTTCGTTTTGCTTGCTGTTCAGTTTGTGTGTGGTTGGGATCATACAAAAGTGCAAAGTGAAGGAGAACAGCAGGACAGTTATGGTGTGTTGTAGAAATGGCGAGCGAAGAAAATATTCAGCATTGTATGGTTCTGCCTTAGTTTAGTTTATTCACACACATCAACCTTGACTGTTTTAAATCAGAGATACTTAGACAATAGAAACTGTTTTAGTTTTTTCTTGAAGACAGAGATGCAATGTGACGTTTTTAACTCATTATCAAGCTCATTCCAGATCTGAGGCCCTCTGCAGACAAAACTGAGGCTGGAACGTTTCAGTCTACGCTTCTTTCCAGTTATAAGATGTTTGTTCCTGGTATCATGGGTGTGTGTGGGTAAAGAGATTAGAATGAGTTCACACAGATTATTGTTCATTTTGTGCACAGTTTGATACATTATACGAGCATTTTGTAGATAGTTGTTAGACGCAGAAGATTGTGGCGTTTGAAAAGTATAAACTCAGACCATGTTATTGCACGTGTGACCTTCTTTTGGAGATTCTCCAGCTTTTTTAGGTGAGTGTGAAATGTGTTGCACCATATGATATTACAGTAATTCAAATGAGGTCCAAACAAAGTTTTGTACAAGGTGAGAAGTGCTGAGAGTGGAAGAAAATGTCTTATCTTAAAAACAGAGAAGCATATTTTGATAACTTCTTTATGAGTTCTTGGATGTGGTGTCTGAAATTAAGATTTTGGTCAATGAGAACCCCCAGAAATTTTGTTGTGCTGACTCTTTGAATACAGTACAGGGGCACTTTGGATTTAGTGTGAGTGATGATGGCGGTAGCAGTGTAGTCAACTAAGCAACTTTTCAAACTCTTTACGACAAATCTAGCAACTATTTCTGGAGTTTGGAGACTGAGGTGAAAGCATGTTTCGATCTCCTCAGGTTTTGCCATGGTCCCTCCTCTTTCCAAAACACTCACAGGCGGACAAGTCCTATAGAGCAAATGACAGCACTCACATGAATCACACATGTGCTTTTCTTTTTTTGCAAAGGTATAAAAGTTTGTTACAGCAAAATCCCCATATTTGATTTTTTATCTTGCACCAAAAGTTATCGTGTATTGAATATAAATCTGAAACCAACTGACTTTTTATTTTTCCAGCTGGTGTAAAAACTGCGTCCTCATTACCCACGTAGGCTGTTAGTGTAAAATAAAAAGTGATAAATGATTTAGGGGCTTTTATGAATTTGGTAAAAGTAAACAGCTCTTTCATGATGAAGTGAGCAGATTTACCGCTGTTTCTTTCCTGTCACTTCACTTTTATCTCTGGGACCGTTTCACATTTTTGTTGTTGTGTTGTAGTTGAGCTGATTTATTCCAGTAGGTGTCAGTAATTCACCTCAACCTGAGCGCCCCCAAACTGACAAACGCCATTAGCGCCGTGCATTGTGGGAAACAGTACGCCAGGTAGACTGGTCCGTTACAGACTGAGAAATTTTCCCGGATCAGTAGAAACATCCGGGAACTTGTAGTTTACTACAGATCTACCAAGTTTTCACAAACTGAT
>RPOG01003347.1:32533-66055 GCA_008086565.1 Thalassoma bifasciatum
TAATTTCCATTTACAATAACTGACATTCAATTTTTAGAGTTTAATTACTGTGGATACTTGTCAGGACGGTTGCACCACCTGACATTTTGGGGGTTTGAGGAACCAAAACACAAAAAAACATGTTATATTTTAATAGTTTAAAGATGTGTTCAAATAACACAGGTTTCATAGAATAAAGAAATACATGTGATGAAATACTCAATTCATGATGGAAGGAAACATTGCACTCAGACACAAAACAAGGGGACGTCACCTCATGACCGACATATGCAGGTGGAGGAAAAAGTATTTCCCACCAACGGTGCATCATTCAGACGAGATGTTGATAGTTTAGTTACTTTCTTGTGTTTCTGTTAATGACAGACTTGAGACTCATCGCAATCATCATTATATCTTTTAGTCAGAATCTTAAAATATCACCATTTGTTTGTTAACCAACATGTGAAGCTTTATTGTCATTTTGTCCAGGATGAACATTATTTTAGGGAAACCTTTTAACAGACTTTTTTAGAAGTTCAATGAGTTTGTTAACCTGGAGCAGTGAGACTAAAAAGTTTTCAAAGACAGCAGCTGTTGGTGTCTCAGTGATCATAAAGAAGCAATAATTAAAGATCAGTTTAAAGAAGTGAACTGGGAGGAAAAGGATGAGAAGATAAAGCTGTAACCTCAGATCTGAGCTCATATTTGGTTGTGAGGATTCTCTTTTTCTGGGATTCATGGAATGATTAGATTTTGCTCTGAAGAATAAGTGTTAGCGAATCAGTAAATGCACTAATCTCACATGTGAGTGGATACAAACGTGGAGTTTACAAAGAGGAGAATGAGACGATCATTGGAGCAGATCCTCTGATGGTTCATTTATTCTTTCTCACAAATATTTCATTTTTCAAAGAGTCCTGCTGCGTTTCAGAAACACTTTTTCCACAGCTCTCGGGGCAGATAATCGTTTTCTTTCTGCTGTTTGATTTAATAATTCTGAGCAGCCTCTTTAAACCTGATGGAGTGTTTTCAGATCAATCTCCACCTTCAAACTAACGAGCTCTTGATGTTTGTTGTGATGGATTACAGGAGGATATCACTCCCTTCATTGATTTTCATGTTGTACGAGAATACGGGAGCTGAGAATGAACAAAAAGAGTGATAAACGGATAAAAAGAAAGGCTTACACACAGGCTCAGGGGTCACTGAAAGTGTTTCTNAAACAGGTCAGTGATAGAGCAGTAACTGAGACTGAATCTGCTTTTTGGTCAATGACGTGACGTCCCCTTTTTTGTGTTCGAGTGCAATATTTCCTTCCATCATGAATTGAGTATTTCATCACATGTATTTCTTTATTCTATGAAACCTGTGTTATTTGAACACATCTTTAAACTATTAAAATATAACATGTTTTTTTGTGTTTTGGTTCCTCAAACCCCCAAAATGTCAGGTGGTGCAACCGTCCTGACAAGTATCCACAGTAATTAAACTCTAAAAATTGAATGTCAGTTATTGTAAATGGAAATTAAAAATACAGTGGCATTATTTTATGCTTGAACCTTTTTAAATAAAACATTCTTTGCAAATAAAAAGAATTTTAAAGCTGTTGAGAAATGTAAAAAACTTTTGTCCCGTAATTTTCACCTTGTCAAATGTCAGGGTGGTGCAACCGTAACATTAGACTTTTATTTTAAAGTGAAGAGAATAAAACAGGAAACAGGAAACTGCATCAGCCAGAGGAGCCCAAATGACATTTGTGACCAAGTGGAAAAGTTTGTAGATTTCTCTGAAATACTGATAAAAAAGGTTTTTTCACTTCATTGGTGACTGGAACAATTTCCATGTCAGGTGGTACAACCAATGTAATAATGTGAAATGTTATTTTAACATCAAATTATTTATCTTATTCACAAATAAAAGAAATGAAACACACAAAATGAAAATGTATGAGTCACTACAGACACTTGAGAGATACTTGCCAATAATTTCACACAGAAAAAATAACAGGAACATATAAATATATTTTCATATATTTGGTTGCACCACCTGACATTTTTGGGTGCTCAAATTAAAAATACTAAAAAATAATGAACCTAAAAACTTTGAAATGTTGGTCAACCACTGAAATCTGTTAGAAAACATAATTCTTCACTCAGAAATATGTTTTTATCCATTTTTAAAGAACTTTTAAAAAATACGTTTTTAGACCCTCTTTATATCATTGACCCTGCTACTAAACGACGGTTTCAAACGACAGCGTAACTGTTGAAAAAAACTTAACCTCGTTGTCGCGTCATAATCAGCCTTAGAAGAGAAAAAGATGTTTCTGAACCAAAACTGAGAACTAAGAGTTTCACAGCAGCAGGTTTTTGGCATCAGTGACTCACAGTGGAGAATAAACAGAAAACAAACCTGAATTTCTCCATCAATCATGAGAAATCGCTCTGAGAAAACTCTGTGTCCTGGTTCCTGAGGGTTTTCTCTGAGATTGAAGTGTGCTGAGTTAACAAAAATAGGCCTTTTTCACAGCAGACATATTGACTCGCCATCTGTGCACCAACAGCTCCTCTCTAAAAATAGTAACTAGTCCAAGTGTGTCCCAGTAAGCCACCGTAGTGTGACCGTGAGCCAGCAGGTAGGAAAACCAACCTCAGCGCCCAGAAAGAGTTCAGCTCCTTTCACAAACAACACGCTGCACAAATAAAAATAAAGAAGAGAAATATGTTTAACACATTTATTTATCAGGTCGCTGTAATGAGGCCTCAATCATTGAGAATTAACTGCAGTTCAACTTTCTTTATAACAACATTTTTAAATCTCTTATGGCAGGAGTACGGAGGCCCTGAAGTGTAAAACATTAAAAAACAAACAAACAAAAAAAGAAAAACTACAAGGAAAATGCAAAAACCCATGTAAGAGAAAGTACCTTTTTATTCTTACTCTCTGTTTTTTTCCCATTTTTGTTCTTTGATATACTTTTTTTTTTGTTTACTCTCTCTGTTTTGTCCTGTTTTCTTTTTTGTTGTGTTGTACACTTTTTGTCATGTTTGCTTTAAGATTTCGGCATTCTCTTTTTGTTGTTGTTTTTCTCTTTTTGTTGTTTTTTTTTTCCTTTGGTGTCATTTGTGTCCTCTTTTTACATTTTTTACTTTTGTTTTTTTGTGTTAATGTTTTTTGTTGATGTTTTATTTTGTTGTCATTTTTGTTTTGCGTACATATTTTTTTCTGTATTTGCATTTATGTGTTTTGTTGTTGTTGTGTTTTCTTCTTGGCGTCGTATTCACCTTTTTTTTGTTTTGTTTTTTGCGTTTATTTGTTGTCATGTATTCTGTTACGCTGTCTTGTTTCCTTTTAGTGTTTTTGTTCTTTTTTTTTGGTTGTTGCATGCTCTTTTTTTAGTTGTTTTTTCGTGTAATGGTCTAGTTTCTGGTTGCACTCTGCCCTTTGTTGTTTAGCTTTCCTTTCTAATCTTTTTTTTATTTTTGGTCGTGGTCCTCTTTTGCACTTCAGGGCCACCGTACATGAGGCATCAAATAGTGTTAAAGAAGGAAAATGTGTTGTTTTGTTTAATTCCAGTGCTGTTTTTCTCAGACTAAGGATGTGAACGAGTGAGGATTTGGCGTCATGTCACTCCTCATGTTGTGAATCATGTGTGTGTGTGTCAGAATGTGTGTGTGTGTGTGTGTGTGTGTGTCTGTGGGGGGTTGAATAATCGTCCTTTTATTAGAGCTCTACATACGGCTCCTTTGTTTTCCTCTGGGAGTGATTTATACGCGTCCGTGGCGTCGCACGGTGAGGACTAACCGGCCGTCAGGAGCCACTCCCTGCTGCTGTAAACGGTCGCCATGGACACCGGAGTGCGCCCTAAAGTCTGCCGCCGCAGTATTCTGGCAGCGCTGTTGACGACCGTTTGACCTCTGACCTCTATAAGTGACTCTGTCTCCCAGTGAGCTCAGATTAATCGCCGCTGTCACATCAGGGGCTCGTTCCTCTTCAGTGTAAACGCTGAGTCTTTAAATCTGAGACTTTTTAGGGTTTTAATCCCACTGGGACCAACATTAGCGCCACCATCATCATTTCAAACATTATTTCAGTCCACGTGTGGACGGGAAACTCAACGAGCAGGATCAGTGATTGATATCCGCTCAGTGTTTTCAGTTTTTTTATTTTCTTCTGAAAGCCTCAAGGCTTTCCTGAAGTCTCTTTTTTTAAACTCGAAAGTCTGAAACTGTATTTGGCGAGTTTTACATACACACACGAGCAAGGGCGTCAGTTTGTTTTGAAAAGTGTGGAGGACAATAACTATTTGCAAAATGATTTTTGAGAGGTGCTGGGGATGATGACGACTACTTAAAGTAAGGCTTTATTAAAATGCATCTACCCTCCTGTTTGCAGTGGATCAGTTTCACCTGAGACTCTGATAGTTCATAATAAATGTGAAGGAGATGTGTTTTTAATCCCTGTGCAAAGCGACCACAGTTCCTCTGATTATATGAATCTGGTCTGAGTATCTTTTTAGTTTCAGGTGGTTATATTCGTTTCCTGATCATTTTCTGCTCAAAAATGCTTCAGACAGCGTTGGTTTTCTAAACAAAGGTTTTTAACAGCTCTGTGGAGTTGAAGGAGACTCTACGCGCCCCTATGTCATCAGTAAACAGGATATAAACAGTGGTGATTACTCAGAGACTGAAAAGGAAGCTCAGCTTCCCCTAAAATGGAAGAATGAAGTTGTGAACTATTTACCGCTGTGTGAACATTTCACTGACTAATTGTGCGCAAGAACGCGTTCATTTTTTCCTCAGAATCAGCGACTTATCACAGGAAACAGACACGACTTCCTTCTCATTTCTCCCTGCAGCTCCACTGCTCTCGGATGCTAAGCGTCTACAGAATTTAATGTGGAAACACGAAGTGGTTTGTTCCTCTGCGCGAAACTGGACGGTCATTGGATAAATGCTGGGCTTTGTCCCGCCCATCAGCTCAGCTTCTACATGGTGATTGGATGATCTGTCTGAGGCGAATCCCTTTTTGATTGACGGCGAAATGAACGAATCAGAATCAATCATTAAACTTCCACCGGATCAAAGTCTGTCATTCTGTTGTTCTGAACTGATCCGGAGACTTTACTGAGCTCCAGAGACTTTGTCTTTGTTAAAAACGAGTAGAAACAGACGGAGCAGAGCGCAGGCTGTGTGAATATGTGGCTGCAGTGGAAGCTGGTAGAAGTGGCAAACGCGTTTTGAGTGTGAATTGGGGGCACGTCCCACCCATCCCCCCCTAAACTGACGCCTATGCACACAAGCACATACATGTAGAGCTAAAAGCATTTCTCAGACTTTTTTTTATCCTTCTTTTTTTTCCGCCAAGTTCTCAGCTGAGTACAGAAACTCACTTCTGCATGTCAAAAAAACAAACAAAACCAAAAAAGCTCCAGTGAGATTTTTAATTGCCTGTATCAAGTCAAAATCCTGTGACAAAAAGTCAAATCCACAAGAGAAAGACAAAATTTTGACCCAACTACCTCAAAATCCTGACTTCATCACAAAACTTCAACTTCTTTTCTCAAAATTTAAACCTTCTCTCTTATAATTTTGACTTATCTAACCATCCAAATTTTGTCCCTCCACCTCAAACCACCGACTTTTCATCTCTAAAGTTTCTGACTATCCACGGAAAAAAAGCAGCTGTCAATCATTGTAATACGTAACTTTAAACCCAATCCGACTGTACTGATCCATACCAGACTTTAGAAATACAGCAGGATAAAGTGAAGGTTCTGGAGTGGCCATCTCAGTCTCCTGACCTCAATATCTACCATCTGAGAAAATAAAGACCCTCATCCACAACCAGCACTAAAGACTTCTCATCTCATAATTTAGACTCTATATCTAAAAAATGGACTTTTGATCTCAAGGTTCAGACTTTTTTATCATCTTCCAACTTTAAAATTTTATCTCAAAGTTTCAACTTTCAACTCAAACTTTTGACTTGTAAACTCAAAATTACAACAAATGTCATAATTTCAATTCTTTTTTAGTCTAAACTTATAAATCACTTTTCATAAGATCTGACTTTGTCAAAGAATTTTAACTACTTACCTCATAATCTGACTTTTTATTTCATCATTTTTCCTTTTGATCTCATAATTCAGGCATTTTATCTCACAATTATGATCCTTTATCTCGTTGTTTTGACTTTTTATCTCATAAATTTAGACATTTTTTCATAAAATTTTGACTTTGTATCTCATAATTTAGACATTTTATGTCATAATCATGATCCTTTATCTCATCTTTTTGAATTTTTATCTTAAAATTTAGACATGTCCTCCCAAAATTTGGACTTTTTATTTCATAGTTCAGACATTTAATTTATAATCATGATCCTTTATCTCATTACTTTGACTCTTTTATCCTATAGATTAGACATTTCTCCATGAATTTTGACTTTCTATCTCATAATTTGGGCACTTAATGTCATAACTATGATGCTCTATCTCACCTTTTTGAATATTTGTCTGAAAATTTGGACATTTCTTCCTAAAATTTTGACTTTTTGTCTCATCATAAACATCTTATCTCATCATTTTGACTCACCTCATCTTAAAAAAACGACTTTTTATCTGAAAATATTAACTTTATTATTTGAAAAGACTTCAAGCTGTCATTGATGTTAAAGGGGGAAATACACGCTGTTAAGAACTGGGGGAGGAAAACTTTTCATCAGGGTCATTCTGGAAGTTTCTGTTGTCATTATGATTCAGAAACAGTAAACAGTTGTGTGAGTGAACAAAAGAGGCATCAGCCATCTGCTTTTCTGGAAAATCATTAACACCCCGTCAACGTAAACAAAGAGTGAAGAAAACAGAGGAGTGAAGTGTTTTACAGAGAGAAGGAGCAGCTGTAATGAAGCAGAGCGAGGATGAAGTGAGAGGATCTAACCTGGAGGCTGAGCTGGGTAAAGTCTGCGGTGTGAGCCTGAATACTAACATGCTGTGATTTCCTGCTGCTGCTGAGAAGCTCGGTCATCAGGGAGGGATTACCGCTTTAAATGCTCACTTCCTTTTGATGAAGTTGAAGAATTTCTGCATGCTAATTAAGGAAAGTTTCCTTGACCGAAATGTCAATAATTCCCTGAACTCTGCGGCAAACAGCAGACTGCTTTTCCGATTCTTCTTCTACCTCCGTTTCTCTGGTAACAGTCAGAAAAAGTAAAGCTGTCATAATTTCTCATTAGCCAACACTTGACCTGAAGATTTCTCCTCGACGTGAGAAGTTTGGAAAGTTGCTCTCAACAGTTGGTGGAAATGTTCGGAACCATATGTGGCTTCAGCTCCCAGAAAGTCCACTTTGTTTCCATGGTACCTGAAGAGAGGGAAGTGTTAGTTTGTTGTTTCCTGCTCAGCGTCCACCTCGTTTTTAACAGGAGCACTTAACAGACGTCTGTGGGAAGCTCTGGTCACGGTAACTGCTGTTGCTAAGCCACGAGATGAAAAACTGGTCCAAGATCAACATATGAGGGGATTGATCCCTTAAAGAGGGGGAATTTTCTTATTTTAGGATTTATTCTGTCTCAGTGATGCCCTGGTAGCATCTTTACATGAGCTCCAGCTCAAACATAGACGCTGTTTTTCTCTCTCTGGTGTTTTAGAAAACCTTTATTAACTTCTTTAAGGCTCCTTGCATCACAAACACCCCTCATTCTGATTGGTCAGTCCTCTAGAGCAGGGGTTCCCAAACTTTTCAGCCTGTGACCTCCAAAACAAAGGTGGCAGAGACTAGTGACCCCCACTAACCCCAGAGGTGACTGAAGCATAAGAAAACATGCACGTAGGACACATGCACTAATAAGCGTATCCAAACATGGACATTATGACAACACAAAAAAGAACAACAGCCTGAAAACCATGTTATGATTTTACATGTAACAGTTTAATATGAAATAAAAGCAGAATTTGTCAAAGTTATTTCTCTGTTATTTTCAGAAGGAACATTGTTGCAGTCGTGTCCAAACTCAATTTTGGTTCAATACTTTCATTTCCATATTAGAACAAGAATAATTCAGTTCAAGTAATAATCATAAACTGTAGCTCTGCAGAAACGTGAACATTGTTGCAGTGTAAGTTAACTTTTTGGGATAAATGTTTCAGTGTTTATCTCACTAATGAGATGGATGGGCACTATGGAGCACAGCAAGTTCATCCTGGGTTTAATTTTGGAGACGGACACTCAGAGATCATCCTCCACGTTCACACAAGATATATATTTATTTTTAATAAATGTCAGGGCCAAGAAAGTCTTTTCACACAGGTATGTTGAGCCAAACGGCGTTAGTACCTTAGTTGTGGTCTGGGATAGCTGTGGATATTCCCTCTAAACTGAAATCATCTCGCGACCCCCCTCCAATGTTTTGCGACCCTCCTAGGGGTCCCGACCCCCACTTTGGGAACCCCTGCTCTAGAGGTCTGCCAAAGGTGAGGCTATGATTAGACCTTAGTGTTTGAGGACCCTTCCCTCCAACATGTCCTGACCTTGACTTTTCAGCAAGTCCAGTAAAAATCTTGTGAAGACAGGGCCCAGCTGGTCTCGTGGTCTTCGTTGCACCTCAGGAGGTTCACTATCCAGTCAAAATCTCTTATAGATCTAGTAAAGATCTTGTAGAGGTTTGGTTGAGATCTGGTCAAAATCTAGTTTAGGTCTGGACCTCATCTTCTTGAATAGCTTGTTTGGATCTTGTAAAGACCTCGTTCAGATATCGAGGAGATCTTGTCAAGATCTGGTACACTGCAAATAATCCTGCAGATAATATTTTCATTAACTTGTATTTGTTCCATCAATGAATGAACTGGGACTTTTATTCGTCTGTGGAGTATAAATAAATAAACCTAAAGTGTCTGAAACTCTTAAGTTCACTTGAGTTTTCTGCTGTGAACTCTGTGTTTGCAGAGATACTGTTTTGTTTTCTTCTTTGAAGAAGAGAAATGAAAACGCAACTTTCTTCCTCATTATTTCCTCTGAAGTTAAAAACATCAAAGGCTGAAATTAGTTCAAGTACCTGCTCCTCCTTTTTATTTTCTCAATGCTTTTTCATCTCCGCTTCTGTTTGGGGACTTTTGGCTCTTTGTTGGATCACAACAGAATCGTTTTTCCTGTTTTTGTGAACGTCAGAAGACAAAGTAACGTCAAACTCACCCCGTGTGTGTGTTTTTTGGCTGTGATCCTCCCCTGAGGTCACGCCACCAGCCTCACACACCCTCACACACACACACAGATTTTTTTTTTGCCGTAATTCTTCATAATCGCTGACTGAAAGTTTCCTCCTCCATCAGAAATCTGCGTCGTCTTGTTCCACTTTGTTCTGTTAATGTCTCGGGTGTTTAGCCCTCAGATATAAAAAGCCGTCCGTCTCAATGAACGACTAATCTCTGCTCACAACACCCGTCACACACTCCCCTCGACATCAGCGAGGGAGGAACACGGCGCCGCGGCGTGCAGCCGGGCGCTAAATGACCCAGAAATCCCATCCATCTGGAGAAATGTCACAGCTCCCATCAAACAGCCACGGATGGTTGGTGGGTTATTAAATATGTGTGTGTGTGTGTGTGTGTGTGTGAAACTAAATCAACCCATAAGCAGGAGCAGGAAGTGATGGAAACCCCCTCACCCTGAGAAGAGTCTCCTCCATTCATCACAAACATTAAAATGAAATTTTTTAGGCGTGGATAAAAATAAAAGTCCCTAAAACCAATTTCCTTATTTATCAGCTTCTTATTTAAAGTTCTGAGCTGTTAAAGAACTCACTGTTACCCACTAAACTTCGACTTTCTCGTGCATCACCACCAAAAAATGTGAAAACATCAAGTCTTTAAAGTTTGTGCTTCAGTTCTTACAGGTTTCTGAAGTTTTCTATATTTACTCCAAACATCTGTGTGTGCAGTGTTGGGCCTGTTACTGGAAAAAGTAATCTATTACTCATCACTTAGGTTAAAAATGATAAACCGTGATAAATGGGTCAATGAGGTGACGTCCCCTTTTTTGTGTCCGAGTGCAATATTTCCTTCCATCATGAATTGAGTATTTCATCACATGTATTTCTTTATTCTATGAAACCTGTGTTATTTGAACACATCTTTAAACTATTAAAATATAACATGTTTTTTTGTGTTTTGGTTCCTCAAACCCCCAAAATGTCAGGTGGTGCAACCGTCCTGACAAGTATCCACAGTTTATTATTATTTATCTTATTCACAAATGAAAGAAATGAAACATACAAAATGAAAATGTATGAGTCACTACAGACACTTGAGAGATACTTGATAATAATTTCACACAGAAAAAATAACAGGAACATATAAATATATTTTCATATATTTGGTTGCGCCACCTGACATTTTTGGGTGCTCAAATTAAAAATACTAAAAAATAATGAACCTAAAATCTTTGAAATGTTGGTCAACTACTGAAATCTGTAAGAAAACATAATTCTTCACTCAGAAATATGTTTTTATCCATTTTCAAAGAACTTTCTAAAAATAAGTTTTTAGACCCTCTAAATAGTTGATTGTGTGCTTTGATAAAAAAAGGAGAGGAAATCTGGAAATTTGGCGACACTCAAAAATCCTAGAAATGTTCTAGATTTTTCGTCCACATCGTTGAATTATGTTGCTGTTCTAGAGGCTGAGAAACTTTCTAGAAATCTGGTTTTTAATAAAGGATCCTGGAAACATTCTGCAACTCAGACAACGTTTTACAATTCCGAAACGTTTCCACAATCCCGGTGTCATCCGAGAGTAA
The DNA here is from genome assembly GCA_008086565.1 of Thalassoma bifasciatum. NCBI lineage: Eukaryota > Metazoa > Chordata > Actinopteri > Labriformes > Labridae > Thalassoma > Thalassoma bifasciatum. The sequence continues at coordinate 43,306 of RPOG01003347.1, forward strand.
CGTTCACATTCTAGAGTTTTACCTCAAGTATAGAATTTCTATGGAGTTGTAGAATTCTGGTATGAGTCTAGAAGTCTCCTGGCGTTCTAGAATTTTGGCATCATTTCTAAAATCCTAGAAATGTTTTAGAATTCTGGGGTCGTTGTTGAATTTCGTTGCAGTTTTAGAGGCTGAGAAACTTTCTAGAATTCTTGTTTTAATAAAGGATCCTGGAAACATGCTAGAGTTTTGGTAACATTTTAGAATTCTGAAACGGTTCCAAAATTCTGGCGTCATTCGAAACGAACACTTACGTTCTAGAGTTCTGCTTTTATTATAGGATTTGGATGAAATTGTAGAATTCTGGTGTGATTCTAGAAGTCATCCTGGCGTTCTAGAATCTTGGCGCCATTCTAGAATGTCGGTGACATGTAAGAACCATAGAAATCTCTCTATTCTAGAGACTGAGAAACATTTTAGAATTCTGACACGGTTCCACAATACTGCTGCCATACGAGAATATTTTTGACATTCTAGAGTTTTGCCTTGGTTTTGGAATCCTGATGAATATATTGGGTTCTGGTATGATTCTAAAACTCTCCTGGCGTTCTACCCATCTCAGTGTCATTCCAGAATTTTGGTGGCATTTGAAAATTCTAGAAATGTTTCAGATTGTTGGTGAGGTTCTAGAATTAGAGAAACAAGCTCGAATTGTGGTAACATTTGAAATTCCAAAAAACAGTCACGCACTTCTGGTGTCATTTGAAATCCATGCTGACGTTCTAGAAATCTGGCCACATTCTAGAATTTTGGTGACTTTTGAAAATCCTAGATGTGTTCAAGAATGCTCCTGGCATTCTAAAACTGTGGTGGCATTTGGAAATTCTAGAAATTTTTAACGACCCTGGTGACATTTTAGAATTCTGGGGTCATTTTAGAAACACGATACTAGAGACTGAGAGTCACCGTAGAGCTGTGATGTCAGTTAAGGATTCTTGTAACATGCTGGAATTCTGGTACTACTATCAAAATCTGAGGGTTCCACAATTCTGGCATCATTCAAGGATACTTTTGACATTCTAGAATTTCGCTTTAGTTATGGAGTTGTGGTGAAATTGTTGAATTCTGGTATGATGCTAGAAATATTTCCTGGCATTCAAGAACTTTGGCGGCATTAGAGAATTTTAGAAATGTTTCAGAATCCAGGTGATGTTCCAGGGCATTGGTTCCCAAAGTGGGGGTCTGGACCCTTTGGGGGGTCGCGAGACATTTATAGGGGGTCATGGGGGGGGTGTCCCAAAATCGAAAATTATGAACAATTCATGAACATTTTATCCATTATTGTGAGAATAAAAGCAAAAATTGGGGTGAATAATAATATAAAATTATGCAAACAGAAAATGTTTTATCTGTTTTTCACATTTCTTTGTTCAAGTTTGATGCCGTGAACACAGCAAAGTGCACATTAGTCTGTAAATTTTCTATTGATCAGTTAAATTAAGTATCCTCAGGAGGGTTTTGTTTGTTTTTGTCTGTTTTTGCATTGTCCCATTAGTGTTGTACCACAGCAGGGGGTCACCAGTCCCTAACGCTGCTATTTTGGGGGTCACAGGTGGAAAAGTTTGGGAACCCCTGTTCTAGGGAGCAGCTCCACACTTCCGGTGTCTTTTGAGATCTATATTGACGCTCTAGAATGTTGGCCACGTTCTAGAATAGCGGTGATGCTTGGAAAGTCCTAGATGTGTTCTCGAATTCTGGCATTTGAAAGTTCTAGAAATGCTTCAGAATCCTGCGAACACTGTTGAAATGGATGCTTCAATTCTGATAACATTTTAGAATTCAGAAAAGGTTCCATAGTTCTGGTCTCATTGGAGAAATATCCCTCACATCCTAGGATTCTGTTGTGATTCATAAATCAGGAATTCTGCTGTGGACTCGTGAATAAAAGTTTGAACTCTTTGCTTCATCAGGATTTTTGTGGCCGTGTGTGGAGGAGTTAGTGTTTGTGAGTGAAGCAGCAAAGTGTCTGAGTCTGCACGAGTGTATTCTGCTGTTTGTGCACACATGGACATCTTTATAATCCTGTCAACTGTGGATGGGCTGTACCAGGTACTCTGCATGTGTGTGTGTGTGTGTGTGTGTGTAATATGTGTGTGTGAATGGGGTCAGTGCTGGATGAACTGGCCAGAGAAGAAGAAAACACAATCATTCTTTTGGCTGAATCTGCGTCACCTGCTGCCAAGCTGCACACACACACACACACACACCGGGCCACAATGAGCTGCAGCATGAATGAACACAACTCTGCACAAACGAGCGAGTGTGTGTGAGTCTCTATTGTGTGTGTGCATACAAAGCTGTGTGTATTTTTCACGTGTGTGTGTAGTTAGTCTCTGGGAAAGTAAGAGTGGGAGCTGCGTGTGTGTGGGTTTTTGTGATTATGCCTGATTTAATTGTGCAGAGAAGCTAAAGGAGAGTGTGTGTGTCCCTGTGTGTTATCGTGTGTGTGTGTGTGTGTGTGTGCAGTCCCCAGCTGGAAAATTGAAGCTCAGATTATTATCATCATTTATTTATCCTGCAGCTCAGCTCAGAGCTTCCTCTTCCTCCTTCTGTCATTGATTGGATTATTAATTCCTAAACGATGAAGTCAGTCTCTGAGTTCGCTTTGTCCGAGTTTCCTCGTGCAAAGATGGAAGCGCTGATTAAAGACAGAGGACGATTAAAGAGCAAAAACAAACAGATGCTCTCACAGTCAGAGAGAAGCATGTCAGCAGAAGAATCACCTCAATGATAACGAGCGAAACAACTTTAAAGTGTTGCAGAAAATGTAAATAAGGATGGAGTAAAGCATCTGCACCATCATAAGATCTCTGAGGCTTTTATCGAAATGAAAATGGATCTAATGCAGGAAATGAAAGCATAGAAGAGAGAGACAGAGAGGATTTGTTTGTGTGTGAGTGTGTGTGAGAGAGAGAGAGAGTGTGTGTGTTTTTACTTTATTCACAGCAGCAGCAGCGACTCTTTCATTACAGAATCTCTCAGAGTCGACTCCAGAGACGCTTCACCAGAAGGAGAATCCAAAATATTTGTAAAACAGCACGAAAAGAAGATCAGCCTCAGTTTTTTACTCACAGATACAGTTACAGTTCAGGAGTTTGTGTCGTGATTTTCATTTACATCTGAAACATCCTCAGGGTTTCAGTTTCCTCCACTGGAACTTCAAATATAACATATATGATTTGAATTATCATGGAGGATAACAAACAGGTTTTAGTTTTGATTTATCTGGATATAAATTAAAGAAACAACAGACAGAGTTCCCTAAAAACTGAGGAGAATCTGTTCAGAAAAGTCAAGTTATCAAACGGTTGACAAAACACGCTTTGGCTATTGATAATTCTTGGCTTATGATATGCCATTGATTCAAAGTGACACCTGCCAAACACTCAGGGACAACCGCCAGGTGCCGCTGAATGATAGGTAGGTCAGCACACCATAAGCCACTTTAACTACTTCACTGTTGACAAATGATACTTGAGTTACTGGTAAACTCAAATTCTTGAGTGAAACCAAGATCCAAAAGTTGCTTAGAGTATGCCATTGTTTCATCGTGACACCTGCCAAACGCTTAGGGACATCTACCACTGGTTCTGTTATATCTACGTATTACTCAATGACACCTGCAAATCACTCAGTGGCACCAACTGCTTGGTGATGACTGCCAACTGTTGGTAGGTGTCAATGAGCGATTGGTAGCTGTCACTGAACAGTTGGCAGGTGTTACTGAAAAACTGGCAAGGGCCACTATGCAACCGCCAGGTGCCACTGAATAATAGGTTGGCATACCATAAGCCACTTTAACTACTTCACTGTTGACAAATGACACTTAAGTTACTGGTAAACTCTAAATCTTGAGTGACACCAAGATCCAAAAGTGGCTTAAGTTGTGCTTTTGAATCACTCAGTAACAATTGCCAATTGCTCAGTGACACCTACCAAAGGGTCAGTGACAGCTACCAATCGCTCTGTATCAACTGCTAATTACTAATGTCACCTATCAATTACTCTGTGAAACCTGACAATTGCTCTTTTTATTATATCATCAGCAGATTTTTCCCCTAGTTTCAAGCAAATTAAATCTCATTTTTCTGGACTTTTCATTTAAATGTGGCCCAGATTAAGAATGATTAGAATTTTTGCTAAAAATAAGACAAACACTTGTTTCGGCTTCAGTTATTAAAGTGTAGATATTATTTGAAAAGCTTGCACAGCAAATAATTATAACAATAACAAATTTTTATATGCAGTGTAAGGTATTTAAATAATACATCCACAGCAAAAACTGAACTTGAAACAAGTGTTTGTCTTATTTTTAGAAATAATCTGATTATTCAAAACAGAAATCTGAGAAAAAAGTTTGTTGGCATCTTCCAACATCTTTTTTTTTTATTGCGTGGACAGTTGTTTTTGGCTGATAACAAGCAATTCAGACCTCATTTTTGTCCCCTAATACCTTTAAATATAACATTCTTCTGGACTTGTCAGTTAAATGTGGCTCATATCAAGAATATTAAGTCATTTTTTTAGTAGAAATAAGTCGTGATGACTTTCTTAGATCTGAGTTTTTCAGAGTTGGTGCCCTCACTTCATGACTTCAGTTAATCACCTGCTCCTTTGTGCCCCTCTTTGCTCCACCTTTCTCCCCCTCCCTCCCCCCTCGGTGTCCGGGTCGGGGCTCAGGGGAGCGATGGTCTGGCACATACAAGGGGGGGGGGGGGGGCCTGAATAGTTCTCCCAGCAGGGGGGGTATTCGCCGGACTGGCTGTGATTTTCTAATTAGCTCTGAAAAAAACTGATGTGGATGGGTGGGGGTGTGGGTGGGGGGTGACGGAGGGTGAGGATGCCACATTTGGTGTTACCCCTCCTCCCCCCTCCTCTCCCCTCTTTCCCCGTGGTTAAAGCAGATTAATTAAAAGCTCACTCTCTCTCTCTCTTATCAGCGGAGTGGAGCACTTACTGTAAACCTCCAGGGAGGCTCAGCGCCCGCCGAGCCGGCCGGGTGGGCAGGGGGGAGGAAGGGGGGAGGAAGGGGGTGGGGAGCCTCCGGGAACGATGCTAATTCCAGCCGGTGGGATGTTGGGAAGTCTGCTTAGGAATTACAGGCGCTGGTACGAGCATCGCTGATTATCTCTGCGGTGGAAACGATCGTTCTCAGACGCCGTCGTTGTCGCTTCGCTGCTGTCACTCACAGTTTAGACTCATTTCACATTCAGAGTTTTTCTTCTCGCCTGGAGCCAAAGTCACTCAAAGACCAGCTGAAATAAAATCCTCAAACGCTTTTGTATCAGCGCTAAATCCTGGGATAAAGAGGGACATGAATATATATAAATATAATAATTCAGGTTAGAGGAAACCATTACATGTTAATGACATCCTGCTCTCCTCCTGCAATAATCAGCAGTGCTTACATTCATTCTTAATGAGGACTTTTTTTACATTTAACCTCTAAAATCTGCTGTAACACTCATTTATTTATCAGCCTCTGCTTCTTTAAGGAGGGCGACTTCATGTAAAATACTGCAAAAACAATAAAGGCTGATTGATTTATTATTTATTCCAGATTACAGGATGGTAGCCCAGAAGGAAAGTAACATCTTTCTGCCATAATTTCAACCTCTGTTTGTTGAATACTGAAATATTGATCAACTGATATCAGATCTTTATGCTCTAGTATCGATTCTTAACTCAAAATATTGATATTTTTGATCCTTTTTTCATTGGAAGTAATGTTAGAAATCAACCCTTTAACCTTTAATGATGAGTTTGAACGTCCTTTACTCCTAAACGTTCACACAATCAGAAACATTCTAACGGTTTCTAAAAGCTGAGACGTGGTTATTATGGTAATTTCACTCAGGCTTTTAAGGAAACCTGCGAATAAACACACAGACCATGGAGCAGAAGGATGAGAAGGAGGCACTGAGAAAACAGAGCAGAGTTTTTTCAAAAACTACCAAAAAAAGGATCAACTCTCGTTCTAAAACCAATTATTAGTACCATTCCAAGTTAATTTTATTTTCTATATATCTTCAGTTTGGAGCATAAAAAATCTGAGGTTACCTCTCATAGATCAGGTCTGTATCTTGTTCTCTAATTTAACAGACCAAAATTCTCTTTTCCTGCCTGTGACGTGCATGGCAGAGTTCTGCCCCGATGCACTCACCCAGAATCTAAAGAATTTCCAGTTGCCTCTCATCGATCAGTTCCTACCTTGTTCTTTCATTTAACAGACCACAAAGCTTTTGTTATTTATCTCATTAATTTGTCAGGATGTCATTTCTTACAAGGTTGTGCGTTCAAAATTTTCTTTTACTGTCTGTATCGTGCACAGCAGAGTCCCGCCCCAATGCACTTACGCGCAGTTTAAAGAATTTCCAGTTGCCTCTCATAGATCAGGTCTATACCTTGTTCTTTTATTTAACAGACCACAAAGCCTTTTGTTATTTACCTTGTTAACATGTCAGGATGTCATTTCTTCAAAGATTGTGCATTTAAAATTTTCTGTTGCTGTCTGTATCGTGCACAGCAGAGTTCCGCCCCGATGCACTGAACTAGATAAAAATCACATAAGCACACAAAGACGAGCACCCGCTGATGGGAAAAACAGGGCAGAGAGTTGGGAAAAATAATGTAACAATCACCATAAGAAGTGCAGAAAATAGCTTTTTAATCTGCGCTCCCTTTGGAAAGATATTAGAGCGTCTTTAATGATAAAAACATTCATTTGAATTTATTTAAGCTATTGAATCCAAATGAATTGAAATGTGAAATTTACACGTTGTGGAAAATGAAGTGTTGTGTGTTAATCTGTGTTGACGTTGTGTTGTTTGTGTTGTTGTTTGTGTTGCAGGTTGCAGCCGTTCATCAACGGACAACCCAGTAAGAAGTTGGCTTTGGAGCAGCAGGTGAGGACGACGTTCATCCTCCTCTCTTTTCTTTTATTTCACCAACAAACAGTCTCTTCCTCTGACTTTTCAAATGAAAGGTAATCTCTGCGTGCAATCCAGCAGAAACAGGGAGATTTACTGAGAAACATCCTTCTCTCAGGTATTAGAGCGACATGTTTGTGACAAACCAGGCTGAAGACGTGAGAAACACAAACACATAATCCCTCAAGTCTTAAAGAGCAAGTCTGGGATTATTCCAGATTTTACTTATAATCAACAAATCCCATAAAAACACCAAGTTTTCGTTCAGACTGAAGGTTTCAGTGATGAGCTTAGTGGAGACAGCTCTTTGAAAATCAGGTCAGATTTAATGTCATGAGAACAAAAGGCTTCGTAATCCCACACAAACGGTCACTGGAGTTTTTTTATCACATGAGACTCAAACTGTGTTTGTTAGGGATTATTTTCAGCTGTGGATTAATCCACATTTAAAGTTTGGTCATTGAAGTGATGTGAAGTAAACTCAAGAAAGTAATCTACATAAAGAATCAAATCAACTTAAACCTCAAAGTGTCTGTCTGGACTTTTCTGCTCTTTTTGACTAAAAACAATCAAAAAATGTCCTGAGAGTAAAAACGCGTGAACTCATTTTTTCTGGAATACTTTGGACTTTCAATAACTGTGAAAACAGTTTAAACTGAGGAGAAACGAACATGATTGGATTTCAGAGGTTTAATGGAGAAAGTACACTTCAATCAAACAGCGAACAAATTTAACAAAATTAAACTGAAAATTTAAACATTAACAAACAAATGAACTTTAACTTTTATGAGACTTTTTCAGTTTTTTGTCAGAAAAATGTCTTAAAGGGGCAAAGGGAAGGAAGAAGGGAAGAAGTGAAGGAAGGAAGGAATTTAGGGAGAAAGGAAGGAAGAAGGGAAGGAAGAAGGGAAGAGGTGAAGTGAAGGAAGGAAGGAATTTAGGGAGAAAGGAAGGAAGAAAGGAAGGAAGAAGGGAAGAGGTGAAGTGAAGGAAGGAAGAAGAGGGGGAAGAAATTGAAGGAAGAAGGGAAGGAAGGAAGGAAGAAGTGAGGGAAGAAGTGAACGAAAAAGTGAGGGAATAAGTGAAGGAAGAAGTGACAGTAGGAAGGAAGAAGTGAAGGAAGAAATGAAGGAAGAAGAGAAGGAAGAAGTGAAGGAAGGAAGGAAGGAAGAAGTGAAGGAAGGAAGGAAGAAGTGAGGGAAGAAGTGAAGGAAGAAGTGAAGGAAAAAGTGAGGGAAGGAAGGAAGAAGGGAAAGAAGAAGTGAGGGAAGAAGTGGAGGAAGAAGTGAAGGAAGAAGAGAAGGAAGAAGTGAAGGAAGGAAGGAAGGAAGAAGTGAAGGAAGGAAGGAAGAAGTGAGGGAAGAAGTGACGGTAGGAAGGAAGAAGTGAAGGAAGAAAGAAAGGAAGAAGTGAAGGAAGGAAGGAAGAAGTGAAGGAAGGAAGGAAGAAGGGAAAGAAGAAGTGAGGGAAGAAGTGGAGGAAGAAGTGAAGGAAGAAGAGAAGGAAGGAAGGAAGGAAGAAGTGAAGGAAGGAAGGAAGAAGTGAGGGAAGAAGTGAAGAAAGAAGGATGGAAGGCAGTTGGGAAAGAAGTGAGAGGGGCCGAAAGGAAGCAAGCAGGGACAGAAGAAGTGAAGGAAGAAAGGAAGGAAGAAGTGAAGGTAGGAAGGAAGAAAGGAAGGAAGGAAGGAAGGACAGAGGAATGAGGAAAGGGATAAAGAAGGGACAGAAGTAAGTAAGGAAGAAGAAAGAAAGGAATGAAGGAAGACAGGAAGGAAGGATCACCAGATCCTCCAGCGTCCCACAGCCTCTTTCTTCCTCCGAGACACAAGTCCTAAAGGGTTAAACAGAAGCCCCGCCCCCAATAGGGCTCCGGCCAATCAGACTGAAGCGGGTTCTGTTAGCAGGGAGCCTTAAAGAGACAGCAGCTTAAATGAAACGACTCAAACTAGGGTTTTCTGAAACAGCACTGTGAGAAAAATAAAGTTTTTGTTGAGCTGTAAATCGTGTAAAGCTGCTACGGAGGCACCGTATGGACTATACCCGTCTTTAAAGATGATTCACAGGCTTTATTTATTTTCTACCCTCTTTATTCAAACAGTGATCATGTCAGGGATTTTATCTTGAGAAGTTGGAAACGTCTGAAACCTAAATAAAGAGTATGACCCTTTTAGATAATGTTGAATAAATGAAGGTAGGTTGTTGTTGAGACAAACGTATCATGTGTGTTTAAATCAGCTGAGTTAGACCTGGACTCAGACTCTAAACCCTCGTTAAACAGCGGTTGCAGATTGCTGAGTTTCCCTGCAGAGCGACGGGGTGAAGGAATAAATCTTCTGTTGGGCCGTGTGAGAGGTGAAGCCACTTTGTCTTCTGTTTGCCCTTCCTTTATTACTCCGTCTCCTTCCCCCTCCAGGGCCTTCATGCTCCTAAAAAACCTTCTGACAGCCTCTTAAAATAAATACGGCCTTAAACTTGGACATAAAAACGTCTGGAACAGCACTTCTGGAAGCTCTTTCTTAGCTCCCTGCAGTGACGGGTCAGAGCTTCATTACGTCCTATCAGCTTCACTAAACCCACTCAGACTTTAGTGTGTGAGCGGTTCATTCACACACGTCTTCATTCTGCACATTTACGACTCGTCAGGGAGACGCACGCCAACTTTTTTCTTAACTCCCTGTTAAATTGGACCCAAAATCAATCTCAGGTAGCTTTACGTCGTCCTCAAAGTCTTATATTTAGTTTCCAGGGCTTCATACGTCGCTCTTTTTTTCTCTATCATATCTCAATTTACACATTTCTAACTCCCCGTCCTGCTTCACTCTGCAGCTGCTGATCTGTCTCATTTGTCAGACGTTTCTTTTCACTGCTCCTGTCTTCATCTCTCTGTACAAAGAAGCAGAGTTGATGAAGTTATTTCTCAGCTCCAGAGTAGGAGAAGTTAAAAGTCCAGTTTTCAGTGACTGACAGGTTAGAAAGTTTAGATTCTTCTCATTTCAGTCTCTAAGTTTGTTTCTCAGTTTTCTTAATTTGTGAAAGAATCACTCTGATAGTGATCACAACAACGTGGACGTCCTACCTGTTTGGGGTCATGACGTCACATCCTGACGCCCGTACCCTGAATATTCACTCTCCTTTCCACCAGAGGAATCCAGAGTTCAAACATATCAAAAGTGTTGTTTCATCAAATTATTCCAAGTGGTGAAATTTCTCCTGTAAAGTCCGTTGTTTGTCTGTCTGTCGTGTCCGTTCTCATCAATAACAGCAGCTTCACAGTCTTAGAGCATTTCCTCCTCAATGTCAATCTGACAAAGCTGCAAGTCTTTGTTTTCAACAGGGTTCTAGCTGCAAGACTAAAGTCACCCCATCCTTTTCTGTTGAGTTTTCATCCCAGGACAGCTTGTGATAGACAACAAGTGCTCCCTGCTTGACTGGTCTTGTGTAACAGCTCTATTAGAGGGTCGTTTATTGGCTAACAGGCCTGTCACTCACTCCTACAGTAACCAATCACCTTACACTTCACAGGAAGCAGCTGCAGCCATTTACATCATTGATGAGTCTTCATTCACATTCATGTTTGCAACAGAAGAGGAACAATCTGTGACTGTGAAACTACAACTTCATGATTTTTGTTGAACTTTTCCACAAAGAGAGCAAAGTTGACTAAAAAGAGGACACTGAGCACTGATGAATTCAGAATGAAGAATTAAAATTTATATTTAAGTCAGGATTCCAGAAAAAGTAGTGCTGAAGTATTTGATTAATGTCTTGATTTTTAGGAAAACAAAGCTGGAGAATGAAGTTAGAATCCTCAAAAAAAGGAAGAAATTCCCAAATAAAGTCTGTATTCTTGCAAAAAGAGTCAGATTTTTAGTTTGCAGAAGATTTTTAAGATTTCATTTGTAATGCTAGAAAGAAAACAAATAAGGATCTTAGATAAAAACTGGAATTCTTAACTGTAAGTCTCCTTGATGAGGAANAATTAGTCTGAGCCCTCTGCAAACAAACCCAGGATGATGATCTTTTTACAAGACGGGGACGGGAGTCAAGTCCAAAAAGATACAATCCAATGAAGTTTGGACGTTGTGTAAAATACAAACAGAAAACAACAACTTTCAAAGATATTTATTGTTCAAACTCATCAACTTTATTGTTTTTCCCTAAAAAGCTTGGTTCATGTTTCCTCTGTTTCCTCCTCTTTCCTTTAACTGGTTCAGTGTTTGTGAACTGAGGAAACTAATTGTTGAAGCTTTGGAGCTGGAATTCTTTCACATTCTTGTTGATGAACAACTTTTGTTGATCAACAGTCCCAAAGTCTCTGTTGTTGTATTTTCTTCTTCATAAAGTTCCACACATTTTCAATGGGAGACAGGTCTGGACTGCAGGCAGGTCAGTCTAGTAGCTGCACTCTTCTACTACGGAGCCACGCTGTTGTAACAGGAGCAGAATGTGTCTTGGTTTCATTGTCTTGCTGAAATAATCAGGGACGTCCCTGAAAAAGACAAAGTGTCTTGGATGGCAGCAGATGTTGCTCCAAAACCTGTTTGTACCTTTCAGCATTAATGCTGCCTTCACAGATACTGGGACACTTACCCATGATGCCATGGTGGCGGCGGCGTTTGTGTGTATTGTTGATGTGTGACTTTGTCTTTGCATGGTAGAGTTTGAACTGTCACTTGTAGATGTAGTGATAAACTGTGTTAACTGACAATGGTTTTCTGAAGTGTTCCTGAGCCCACGTGCTAATATCCTTTACACAATGATGTGGGTTTTTAATGCAGCGCCGCCTGAGGGGTCTTCAAAAAGCAGCAAAAATGGGAGAAAGAAAAACAAAAAAAGGAAGAAGCAGCAATTACGTGAAGTTTAAGGTGGAAAAATTGACGAAAAGTAGCAAAAATGGGTGAGTAATGGATGAAAACAGCAGGAAGTGGCAGTGAAGTCAAATAGTAGACATTTAGAAAAGTTTCAGGTGGGAAAAAAGGTAAAAAAAAAAACAGCAAAAATGTATTTGAAAAAGAGCGAAAATGAAATGTGGCATAAGAACCTAGAAGAAGCAATAAAAATAAGTCCAAGGTGGAAAAAATGGTCAAAAAGCAGCAAAAACGGGAGAAAAAGAGGCAAAAACAGCAAAAAGTAGGAATAAAAATAAGCTTTAAGGTGTAAAAATGTAGAAATGAGTTAAAGTAAGGGTAGCAAGACAGTCAAAAAGAAGCCATTCAAATAAGTTTCAGGTGGAAAAAATGGTCAGAAAGTAGCAAAATGCTTTTCAAAAAGAGTAAAAATGAAGAAAATATGACAAGAAGCTAGAAAAGGCAATAAAAAATGAGTATTAAGAGGAAAAAATGTTCAAAAAGCAGCAAAAATTGAAGGAAAATAAAGGCAGAAACAGCAAGAAGTAGCAATAAAGTTAAGTTAAATGCAGCGCCGCTTGAGGGGTCAAAGGTCACGGCCATTCAATGTTGGTTTTGGGCCTTGCTGCTTACGTGCAGAGATTTCTCCAGATTCTCTGAATCTTTTGATGATATTATGGTCTGTAGATGATGAAATCCATCAATTCCTGCAGTTGGACAAAGTTGAGAAACATTGTTCTTAAACTGTTGGACTGTTTGCTCATGCAGTTGTTGACAAAGTGGTGAACCTGGCCCTCAGGATTCATCAACTTTCACAGACTTTTGTTGTCCCAGCTTTTTAGGTTTCTCACTTTGAACATTAGGAATCTTGTGTGTAGTATTTTTCATTGAATAAATGTTAGACAGGATTTGCAAATCATTGTTTTCTGTTTTTGTTTACGTTTTGCACAACTTCCCAACTTCACTCAAATCGTGGTTTTCGATCCTGCAGATTCATGTCACGTGTCTTTGAAGGAAATGAGTTTAACTTCCACCCCCTGCACCATTGAAGGGGTGTTTTGGCTTCACTTTGTAACACATTGCATGTTTAAATCTTCCTTCTCTCTCTGCTTCCTTGAACCACGTTGAGTCTGAAAGTGTCCGGGAGCAGAGGCAGCAGTCGGGGATGTGGGGATTTTAAAAGAGGCTTAGAAAATCTGAAAAGGGTGATGAGGTCACAGGAGAGGAGCTTTGAACTGCAGACGCTCGCTCTGGCGTTCAGCTTTAGTCTGCTTATGTAAGCAATAGTCTTGGCGATTGACGGCCAAGTGTATTTGAAGTTCTTGGGAAAGCTGTCGGAGCAAAAACCACACGATGTGCAGTTTTCAGCTGCTCCTGTAGGGAAGCGCTGACCTCTTTGTTCATCCTGATGAAGCAGGATTTCACTGACAGGACGAAGACGCTCGGCTCTTTCTGACTGCAAACAAACACGCACCAACATCTCTGCTGTGACCGAGGAGGACGGTTTGTGCTTTTAGTAATCGGAGCTTGAAAGGTCGAAGCGTTTTCACAGGTTTTATTCATACGTAACCTTTCGGCAAAGTAATTCAGCGCTGACATAACAACACAAAATCAAAAGGAAACAAAATCAAAAGAGCCTCCAAACATGCAGGTGAACATGGGATTTAACAGGATTAAGTCAAAACAGAAGATTAGAATAAGCTCAAATGGAATAAGACATGCAGATTAAAACAGCAGAATAAAATGACAGAGCAACCAGAGAGAAAGAAGAAGTAATCCTGAATTTACTTTTATGAAACGCAATGATGAAACAAAGTCTGAGCTCCTGATTTAATTTTCTGGATTTAGCTCCAGATGTAAGAAAAGCTACAGGACTGAGCTTTTTTTAGTTTGGGCTTTGGGATGGAAAAAAAAACGGTCACAGATGAGTCAGCTGATGAGAGGGAATAGAGTTAACCTTTAAAAAAGAGACTTAGATACAGCTGGGTGAACATTATGGAAGCACAAAGAAAAATTGAAAAAGAAAACTTGGATTTGTTGAGATTTTTTTGGCCCATATTGAGTCAAAGTAATGAGAAAAAGTGAAATCTTTCAGAGTAAGAGTCAAGATTTTGAGATTAAAAATGGACATTTTTGCTTTTTCTCATGAATTGGACTTTTTATGTCTTGATTTTCACTTAATATGAGATACAAAAAAACCTCAACAAATCCAGTTTTTCATTCTTATACAGACTAAGAGTCAAAACTTAGGGATAAGAAGTTGAAATTTTGAGATAATGAAGTTAAAATTTTCAGAAAATTTTAGAAATTTCAGGGAAAGTCCAAGATTTCAAGATAGAATTTGTGTTTCCAATCTCAAAATTCTAAATGTCAAACTCCTGAGATAATAAAGTTGAAATTTTAAGATCATAAAGTCAGGATTTTGCGGAAAAATTTAACCATTTTCAGGAAAAAGTCAAAACTATCAGGGAAAAACAAGGCAAAGTTTTTTAGAAAAAAGGCCAAATATTAAAGAAAAGTTCTTAAGTATTAGATTTTAAAATATCAAAACTATGGGAGAAGTAGTTGAAATTTTGAAATATATAGAAGTTTTGAGAAGGAAAAGACAATTTTAAGAAAAAAAGTCACATTTTTCAGGAAAAAGTCTGAAGCATGAGATTAAATGTCAGATTTACGAGATAAAAGTCAAAATTTTGAGATATGTCGAGTATTTGAGATTAAAAGAAAAAATTTTGAGAAAAAAATATCTAGGAAGTATCTTAAGTATGAGATAGTGTCAAACTGATGATATTGAAAGACAAAATTTAGAAGAAAAACATCAAAATTATGAGAAAAAAGTCAGTTTTGAGATTAAAAGTTGAAATTTTTAGATGAAAACTTGTAATTTTGACTTTTTGTTTCATTATTTTGACATCGTATCTCAACTTTTTTTTTTTACTCATTATGTGCAGAAAAAATAAATCTCACCAAATCCAGTTTTTCATTTTCATATATTTAAATGGCTGAAATGGGCTTCCGTAGAACTTGAACAGAAAAGTTGTGTTAAAAAGGAGGGAGAGTAAAAGTCACGTTTTTACCACAGTGGGTGAAAGTGCTCATGGGAAATGGAGTTTTTAATTCAGACAGTTGTAACTGTTGCTTTGTCTCTTTGATACTTTTTCACAAAATCAAAGGGAAATTTCTGAAGCTTTGAGACAATAAAACTCTTTACCAGTGTTTCTATTTTCAATAGAGGGGTCAATGAGGTGACGTCCCCTTTTTTTGTGTGACTCACATTATAAAGGAAGGTAGTACTTAACTCATAAAGTAGTGTACATAAAGAAATAAGATACTTTGGACACAATAAACTTGTGTAGAAATTTGATAATTTTATATTGCACAAAAAAACACAAAACCAAGGAGTTTGGGGGTTTTACAGTCCACCACGTTGGCACCTGACAAGTATCCACAGTAATTAAACTCTAAAAATTGACTCAGCGAGTTGGAATCCAGCTTCGTAGTACAGATGATCCAGACTGTGAATGTCTCGCTAAATCAATCCAGGGTACAGAAAGAGATCCAGGAGGAGTTAATCCAGCTTCGTAGTACAGGCCTCTGATTGGTCAGACTCAAAGACGACTGTTGTTTAAGAGGTAACAGGAAGAGAAGCTGCACCTGAAACACTTCATGTGAAAAGGTTGTGTTATGTTGCAGCTGTAGGACAAAGAAAATTTCCCCGTGGATCCGTGATCTTATTCTGGAGGTTTGTTTATTTGGCTTAGAGATGAACTGTACAGATATAAAAAGGCAAACAAACAATTACACCTGGGGAGACAGGTGTTCAGGTGAGGAAGGTTTTATTTCCCTCCTTATTTCCAACCTGCCCGAGGCCGTCAAAACTAATAAAACATCTAACAGAAGAGATCTCAACTGAACCGTAGTTTTCTGTTTGGCTGCAGAGCTTCAGGTTTCTTCAGTTTCTCTTCAGCAATAAAAACAAACCTGCGCGCTCTCGCTTTCTTTCTTTCAGCTCGGGCTAATTATAAAGGCGGAGGAGAAGCAGGTGGAGGGTCCACACTGATATTTCTGTTCTCCTCAGCAACAGCCGGGTGGAGATCCTGCTGAGGGCCTTCCTCCTCCTCCTCCTCCTCCTCCTCCTCCTCCTTCCTTTCCTCCCACCTTTCCGCCTCTTTTATTCTCACATCCTTCCTTCTTCGCTCCTTACACTCCGACTCTCTCCCACTTCTCCTCCGCTAATTTAATCCTCATGTTTTTAAAAGTGCAAATAAAAACTCAGACAATATTCACAAACACATTCACCTTTTTGTTTTTGGGTCAATGACAAAAAGAGGGTCTAAAAACTTATTTTAAAAAGTTCTTTGAAAATGGATAAAAACATATTTCTGAGAGAAGAATTATGTTTTCTAACAGATTTCAGTAGTTGACCAACATTTCAAAGTTTTTAGGTTCATTATTTTTTAGTATTTTTAATTTGAGCACCCAAAAATGTCAGGTGGTGCAACCAAATATATGAAAATATATTTATATGTTCCTGTTATTTTTTCTGTGTGAAATTATTGGCAAGTATCTCTCAAGTGTCTGTAGTGACTCATACATTTTCATNAATTCTTTTTATTTGCAACGAATGTTTTATTTAAAAAGGTTGAAGCATAAAATAATGCCACTGTATTTTTAATTTCCATTTACAATAACTGACATTCAATTTTTAGAGTTTAATTACTGTGGATACTTGTCAGGACGGTTGCACCACCTGACATTTTGGGGGTTTGAGGAACCAAAACACAAAAAAACATGTTATATTTTAATAGTTTAAAGATGTGTTCAAATAACACAGGTTTCATAGAATAAAGAAATACATGTGATGAAATACTCAGTTCATGATGGAAGGAAATATTGCACTCAGACACAAAAAAAGGGTTTGCAGACATTTATCGGTGAATGAGGCTCATTGTGAGGAGGTGAAAAGCTAAAAAGTGTCTGAAAACCTTTTTTCATTTGCTGCTTTTTGTCTGAAGCTTGAAAAGTGTTTTTTCTTGTTTCCTGACCTTTCTGAGAGAAACACTGAAGACTTTAAAAGTAGAAACATGATGAAAAGAGGCGGCGGTCTCGCTCTGATGCTGTTTTTAGTCGTTTTGTGGAAGATAAACCTCCTAGCTCCTCCATACGACGCCGTCTTTGCTGTTTTTATCATCTTAAAGGAAGTGAGATCAGATTTCCCTGCAGAGGAAAATATTAATAACAGTTTCTCATCCTGAACAACAATATTTGCTGTTTGTTTGCTCAGGTCCCCAACTCCACCCCCCTGCCCCTGCCCCTGCCCGTGGGAAACCCCGTCAGCGGCGTGGTGGTGGAGAGCGGCCCGGTCGTGTACTATGACGCGGACGCCGATGAAGACGAGGACGAGGAGGAGGAGGCTTGTGTCAGCGCCATGGACCTGATGGGCGCCAACGGTCAGTACCAACACACGCTGCAACAACAGACCAAGAGTTTTTCTTCCACTTCTGTAAAAGATTTAGGATTTTATTCTCGGAAACTTAAAAGTAAAATACCCAAAGATCCTCAAAGACGACAGAGTAGCTTCATAAACCAAATATTTATTTAAAAATCTCCTTTACTGTTTAAAGGAACATTTACAATATAGGAAACATAAAGAGGAAGCCTGTTTCCACCAGTTAGAAAAATAAAAATAAAAAACTGGCTTTGTTGAAAGATTTTGTTTTTTTTGCCGTTATTAAGTCAAAAATTTGAGATAAAAAGTCAAGAAAATAAGAAAGTGTAAATTTGAAGTTTTCATCTTTTCATCTCATAATTTTGACCTTTTAAACTGAAGAAAGTTTTGGGATAAAAAGTCACAATTATAAAGGAAAAGTCAAAATTGAAAGGGAACATGGTCAAAGTTTTGATATAAAGTCAAAATTATGAGGAAATAAAAATAAATGTCATCAACAAAAGTCTAAATTTTGACTTTAAATCTCAGGATTTTGACCTTTTTATTCAAAATTTTGGGATAATGTGTTAAAACTTGAGATAAAAAGTCACGATTATGAAGTGAAAGTCGATATTTAAAGGTAACAAGGTCAAAGTTTTGAGGGGAAAAAAAGTGAATTGATAAAAATAAGTAAGACAGAATTTCAAAATTTCAACTTCCCGTACCAGAATTTGGACTTTTGATTCAGATTTATAACTTTCTCTTTCAGAGTTTTGAATGTTTCATCCCAAAACTTTGCCTGAAATTTTTCCTCATAATTTGGAATTTTTAAACCCAAAGTTTCAACTTAAAAGAATTTTGATATGTCGAGTATTTGAGATTAAAAGAAAAAATTTTGAGATAAAAAATATCTTGAAAATATCTAGGAAATATCTTAAGTATGAGATAGTGTCAAACTGATGATATTGAAAGACCAAATTTAGAAGAAAAACATCAAAATTATGAGAAAAGAGTCAGTTTTAAGATTAAAAGTTGAAATTTTGAGATAAAAACTTGTAATTTTGACTTTTTGTTTCATTAATTTGACATCGTATCTCAACTTTTAAAGTCAAAACTATGAGGAATTAAAAATAAATGTCATCAACAAAAGTCTAAATTTTAACTTTAAATCTCAGGATTTTGACCTTTTTATTCAAAATTTTGGGATAATGTGTTAAAACTTGAGATAAAAAGTCACAATTATGAAGTAAAAGTCGATTTTTCCTCATAATTTGGAATTTTTAAACCCAAAGTTTCAACTTTAATTAAAGAAATTTGACCTGTAGATTTTAAAATGTATTCCTTTATCTTTAAATTTGACTCTTTGTCTTATGATTTTGAATTTATGAACACAAAATTACTACTTTTTATCTAAGAATCTTGACCTCTATATTTGAAAAGTTTTCTAATTTCTTATAATTTTGACTCTATATCAAAATTTGATCAATTTCATCTGACTTTTTTCTGATGATTTTATCTGAAGATTCCCTGCTCTTTTGCAAAAATATGAAAAATGCCTTAAAATGTGAGTTATAGTTTCACTTAGATTTGTTGTTTTGCTGTGAGTGCATGTCCACTCAGGGCCTCCGTACTTTTTAGTGGTTTAAAAACGTCAAAGTTTCAGCCTCTTTTCCATCGGAACATGTGAGTCGACACTTTAGGGGTCACGGTGACAGTCGGTCGTTGCTCGCTGAGTGTGTGGACTGTGAAGTAGTGAGAGTGTGTGTTTAAACGTGTGTGTGTGTGTGTTATAAACGTGTGTGTGTGTGTTTTAATGAGTCTGCGTGGTCTCGGGGTCACGGCTCCGTTGGACTCGAGCTCCTGCGTCGTTTTAATGAGCTCTGACTCAGACGGAGTTTCTCCTCTTTACGTCTGTTAAACTCTGCTGCAGTAAAAACCTCCTGAGCTGATAATTGATTCCTGTCGGGGGGGGTCAGGTGGCGGGGGGGGGGCTCTTTGTTCATACCTGTGGTCCTCTACAGTGAGGTCAAAGGTCAGGGTCAGACTCAGACGCCTGCAGAGTCTCTCTCTCTCTACATTTTTTACTGCTTCTTATGGACTGGAATATGTCACTAAAATAAGTAAATCTTTTATTTATTTCATAACAGGAAAATAAACATTGTTACAGCAACAAAGAGCAAAGACTGCAAAGCAAAAATCTGTGAAAGAAATATCAAAATGAGCCTTTTTTATACGGGTCAATGAGGTGACGTCCCCTTTTTTGTGTCTGAGTGCAATATTTCCTTCCATCATGAATTGAGTATTTCATCACATGTATTTCTTTATTCTATGAAACCTGTGTTATTTGAACACATCTTTAAACTATTAAAATATAACATGTTTTTTTGTGTTTTGGTTCCTCAAACCCCCAAAATGTCAGGTGGTGCAACCGTCCCGACAAGTATCCACAGTAATTAAACTCTAAAAATTGAATGTCAGTTATTGTAAATGGAAATTAAAAACACAGTGGCATTATTTTATGCTTGAACCTTTTTAAATAAAACATTCTTTGCAAATAAAAAGAATTTGAAAGCTGTTGAGAAATGTAAAAAACTTTTGTCCCGTAATTTTCACCTTGTCAAATGTCAGGGTGGTGCAACCGTAACATTAGACTTTTATTTTAAAGTGAAGAGAATAAAACAGGAAACAGGAAACTGCATCAGCCAGAGGAGCCCAAATGACATTTGTGACCAAGTGGAAAAGTTTGTAGATTTCTCTGAAATACTGATAAAAAAGGTTTTTTCACTTCATTGGTGNATTATTTATCTTATTCACAAATAAAAGAAATAAAACACAAAATGAAAAAGTATGAGTCACTACAGACACTTGAGAGATACTTGCCAATAATTTCACACAGAAAAAATAACAGGAACATATAAATATATTTTCATATATTTGGTTGCTCCACCTGACATTTTTGGGTGCTCAAATTAAAAATACTAAAAAATAATGAACCTAAAAACTTTGAAATGTTGATCAACTACTGAAATCTGTTAGAAAACATAATTCTTCTCTCAGAAATATGTTTTTATCCATTTTCAAAGAACTTCTTAAAAATAAGTTTTTAGACCCTCTTTTTGTCATTCCACTCCAACAGTTTAGCTCCTGTTTTAGTCTTTAACTTGTGTTTAACCTCTTACACTCCATCCAACTCTGGCCTCTATCTTTCACTTTGTTTCTAACCTTATACTGAAGATCCACATGGTCAAAATTCATCAGTGACACTTCATTTGGAAGATTAAAGTCTCTGGTTTCAGAAAATGTCATGTTTTTATATGTGATTAAAGTCCACATCAGGATAAATGCAGCTGAAGCACTTTTTTTCCCCTCCTTTTCATTTTTTCTAACCAATTTTGAACATCATCAACTTCAAGATGCTTCATGTCAGACATCAAACATCCACCTCATCACTTCTACACCTTCTCATCTACATCTGGGTGAAATTTGAAGTTTTTAGGTAAAACTTTGTAGGAGTTAGAGAGTTTTTAGTCTCAGGCGTCAAACACCAGCAGATGCATCCTCATTTACCACACTCTAGTCTGATGACTTTGCACAAACAAAACCAGCTGTATCAGTGCTCAGTGTCCTCTTTGTGGTCAACTTGTTTTCTCTGTGAAAAGGTTTTCTAAAAATTATGAAATTATTGCTACCAGTTGTGGATTGTACCGCTCCTGTTGCTCACATAAATATAAATAATTACACGCGGCAGAAAATTGATTTTTTTTTCCGGCAGTTTATCCAGATACAACGCGCTTCGTGTGAACGGTAAGGTGATTGGTTACAGTATGAGTGATTAAAAGGGTAGACAGCCAATAAACAAGCCTGTTAGGGGGCTAATAGTACTGTTCTGAGAGGCAGAGAGCAATGTCTGTATAAATCAGGCTCTCCTGGCATTCTGTAGCCAGAAGTTTAAGGGAAACAAAGACTTGCAGCTTTGTCAGATTGACATTGAGGAGGAAATGCTCTAAGACTGTGAAGCTGCTGTTATTGATGAGAACGGACACGACAGACAGACAAACAACGGACTTTACAGGAGAAATTTCACCACTTGGAATAATTTGATGATTGTTGTGAAAACTATACAAACTTGAGACCTAAGGAGACCACCTTTCCAGAGTGAATATTCAGGGTACGGGCGTCAGGATGTGACGTCATGACCCCAAACAGGTAGGACGTCCACGTTGTTGTGATCACTATCAGAGTGATTCTTTCACTAATGAAGAAAACTGAGAAACAAACTTAGAGACTGAAATGAGAAGAATCTCAACTTTCTATGATGGTGTTAGTGTTTATACTTTGATGACGTGGCACACAGAATGGCAAACAGGGCGCCGATGACCCGTTGGAGTGAAAGAGGTTAAGCGTTGAGTTTGTGTTTTAGCCTTTAGCCTGTGCTCTATCGCCTCGTTTCCACCAGGCAGTCTGGTACGGATCAGTACAGTTTGGTACGGGTCAGATCAGTAAAGCCTGATCCTGTGTGCGTTTCCACAGCCAACCGTACCCTGCTTGATGGGCCGGATGTCGAGAGCCGCGTCAGCTACGTAACAGCGTGACCTCACTGCAGCGCTCTGAGCTCTACACGGTGTACCCCGCAAATAAATACAACGAAAAAGAAATTAACGGCATTGTAAACAAAGAGAAAGATGGAGAACATCCAGCAACTCCTCTACTTTGTGATCAGCTGTGGCTCTTTATTCCATAACACAGTGAAGCTTTGTTTCAGGAAAGGCTGTGTGCGGGGTTGTGTGTCGTTCTTTATCACCGCTGTCACACGGGAAGTTACCGATCTTTCGACCAATCAACGTACTGCAGTGATTATAGCCCCACCCCTGGGGCTGGTTTGGAGCGGCTTGGCACCCCAACAGAAGGGAACTGAAAAGTGGAGCGGTACGGGTCGCTTATGGCGCTTTTCCACTCTACAATTCCAGCTCTACTCTCCTCGTCTCTACTGGGTTTGGTTCTTTTCCTCTAGCGCGACTACAGACTCACGGTGGGCGTGGATCTTATAACACAGCTGCGCTAAAGTGCTGCGCAGAAGTGCGTGCATGTTCATCTATAACGCCACACAAACATCATTTTGTACTAACATATGTGCCACCGTGGTCTTTAAAGGATAGAAAAAAGCTTTAAAAAGATTTCATTAAAGTAATACAGCGGCTCAATGTGGGTCGTCATGACAACGGAGGTAAACAACAGCCTGGTGCTGCTGCACGCGGAGGAAAACGAAGGAGCTGCTTCCTGACATCAACTCTTCCCTGGATCCAGTGACATCACTTTAATTTTTGATTTTTGGGCCTGGTATAGCAGAGATTTGTTGTTGATCAATCATTCTTCTTTGAACTGGTTTTCCTTTTTGGTTCCCTGTGGATTAATGGACTGATTGGTGCTTAAAGACTCTCGTGGCAGACAGATCGCTCCTGCACCGACCAACTTTGATTTAATTTAAAAGACTCTTTAAAGCCAACTAT
>RPOG01003348.1:0-65967 GCA_008086565.1 Thalassoma bifasciatum
GGGAGGAGTGGAGTGAGACAGGGACGGAGCGAGCAGCGACGCTTCCACCGAGAGGTAACACTAGCCTGTGTGTGTGTCTGTGTGTGTATGTGTGTGTGTGTAAACAGAGATACAGAGATTATAAAAAGGTCACATAGCAGCAGATATGAGCTTGTCTGTGGGCCCCCTCCTCTTTCTCTCTTTCAGTCCAGCTCTATTTCTCTCACATTCAAAAAGCTTGATTTGCGTGAATGGAGATCATTGTCGACACAGCATGACAATAAAGTATCAAAAAATACCGACATAAATTAGGTTCTATTGGTCAATTTGATCCGATGTTGTAATGAATGAGAAACAACGTCAAAGATCTATTTACTTACAGTTCATCTTAAATAACTTCAACATTATTTAATGACAGTCATATTGGTCATGTAAGTGAAATCAAGAGTTCTGATAAACACTCATGTTTTTCTCTAGTGTCATGACAGAGTGTTACATATTGTGCAGCTGAATGTGTAAACTGTGGATCTTCTCCCAAACAGAGATTTAGCATCGACCTGTAGCTGATGATCACTGAGTCCATCCTTTGTTAATGTGCATCTCTGTTTGGGTTTGTGCACACTCCCCACTTTTTTTCTTGCTGGCCTTCCCTCTCTCTTCCTCTCTCTCTGTCCTGTCTTTGTTTTGGTTGGAGGTCAGAGGTCAGCAGTGTGTGCTGTGTTCATTTCCAGTTTCCATTCTGTGGTGGGATCCCCCCATGATTACACTTCCCTTTCCCACCGACCCTCTGCTGCCCTTCAGTCACACACACACACACACACGAAAAAAAATTAGTACACACAAACTAATATGCTTAAAACACTGAATAAATCATAGCTTAAGGAAGCTAAGCTAGCAGTAGCCTGTCAGGGGACCACTTATCATCAATCTGCTTTAATCATCATTGTGTTACAATCTGACAGAGACAGAGAGAGCTTTTGGTGTGATATTTCTCTCTGTCCTCTGTCACACTCACTCAGGGACGAACACTCATGTTGGCTCACTGTTCTCATGTGTTTCTGTGCGTGTTCAGGATCAGAGGCGTGACCTGGGTCAGGGTCTGGACTTCCCCTCCACCCTGCCTCCTCTGAGGAGAGCAAAGTCTCTGGACAGGAGGACCACGGACTCAGTCATGACGGTGAGTTGAATGTTGCAATCAGAGCCACCTGTCTCCTGGTTGTTGTTTTCCAGGATGAAGTAACTTCTCGTTCTGGTCTCTGGACCTTTAGCTAAACCTTTACCTCTTGCTGACCACGTTAATAACCAGCTGGACTCTCAGGAGCTGCTTTGATTCAGATGAAATTTCCCACAGTATGAGTAACAGTTTACAGAAATCATCAGAGCAGTGTTTATAACCCGAGCAGCTGTTTGAGGAGGCGGCTCCTGCAGAGGAGTTTGTTAGAAACAGCCGCTGACTCAGCTTTAGAGCGGGATGGGGTCAGAGGTGGCTCTTATAGTTATGAAATTAACAAACACCTCACTTTGTTTCAGACAAAGCCTCAGCTGTTCTGTTAATCTGCAGGTTCAGGGTCAGCGTCAGAGCCCTGCTGAAAAGGTCAGCTGTTTACAGAGACAGAGTTAAACTGTGAACAGTCTCTGATGACTATGGTGCATGATTAAGATAATCCTAGTGCTGGACAGTATGGCAAAAACAGTATCACAGCGTTATTTAAGGAGTGTGACGATGTCACAGTTTTTTACTGTATTTTTTTCACAAGTGTGTCAGCCAGGAGTTTGTTAATTTTGTAATACCAGATAAGCCCCATTTGCAGGGGTTCAGAATTACATAGGGACCTCTTGTAATTTCAGCAGTTTCCCAACAATTTTATTCAAATTTTATGATTAACGTGATCATGTGCTCTGAGACAGCATGTCAGTGCCAACCTGTTTTGTGCAGGGAGAGAGTCCAAGAGCTGGATAAATGAATACTCATTTGCATGATCACGTCGGTGAAGGAACAAAGATGATATTAATTAAGTGTTGGTGTATGGATCACAGGGGTTTATTGCTGATACTTAGGAAACTACAGGCACAGTTCATGTGTTTAGAGATGTAAAACTGTTCGTGACTCATGGCTACGATGTTAGGATCAGGGCATGCAATGCTGAAACCCACAGAACCAAGAGTCAATCACCACTGTGAAGAGAGACAGTGGACAAACGTCTAAGATTTTTCCATGACACATGGTGATAGGGGACCCAGGCAGTGCTGCTGGAGCAGGTTGAGAGCAGCGGGGGGCTAAACAGCCTGCGTAGGAGCGTGTGAAAGGGGAATACTATGACACATGATGGTATACTGCAGATCTTAAAACCCCTACTGTCACAAAATAGGCTGACAGTATATCGTGGCCAGTGCTTTACTCCCTAGCGTTAGAAAATCCATCCTGATAATAACACTCAGTCCCACAGTTTAACATGATCCTCCTTTGGTCCAAACACTGCTTTAATTGGCCTGACTGTGATTCTTTACATGTGTCTGATTGTAGCTGAAATGCCTTCTCTCTGATGTTTCTGTGGTCCTGTCGTGGTGCTGTCAGGTGAGGATGTTGTAGGATAATCCTCTGAGCTGCAGGAGGCAGTGCAGCCCTCTCCTCTCTCCCTCTTCTCCAGGTTATTCTTCTCATTCTGCTCCTCCTGTGTGCGGAGTCTGCAGCTCTTCTCTGTCTACATGTGTGAGAGACATGTTTCTGTGTGTGTGTGTCACCTCTTCACTGCTTCCTGAGGTCACGATGCACATATGTGAGTGTGTGTGTGTGTGTGTGTGTTCACAGCAGTGTGAATCACTGGTTGGGTCTGATCCACAGAGAACAGCAGGTCGGGCTGAAGTTGAGCCTCTCCTGAGTTTTTCTTGTCTGATTTTACTTCTGTGAACCAGGGGGGATCAACTTCTCCCTCTGCTGACTGAGCATGAGTCTCTGCTGCTCTGCATCCTCAGAAACACCTCCCAGACTTCTTGTCTGAATGTGACATGATGCAATGTGAGTGTGTGTGTATTAAGCTAAAGGTAAGGAGTGGTGATGTTTGGAGCACTTTTACAGATAAACTTCAGTGGAGCAGAAAAGGCTGGTTCATGTCAGGAAATGTTGATTTTCTGGCTAAAGTCTGAAATTTTCTATGATCTTTGAGGTGAATAAATCAGCCAGCGGTGTCAGAAAGCTGTCCTCTGTCTGAAAAAAAATTTTTAAAGCTGAAACTTTCAGACTTCAGTGGTTAGACGCTCGTCTGTTTGCTTCTCACACAGTTTGTCTCCACTTCTTTGATGCATGTTTATCATGAATTTTAGTCTCCTCACGTTTGTCGTCATCTCGTCTCCGTTTTCTCTTCCAGCCAGATCTGCTGAACTTTAAGAAAGGCTGGATGGTGAAGCTGGACGAGCAAGGACAGGTGAGTCCTGAGCTAAAAGAGTTTGTCAGGCTTTGCTTGATCCAGATAGATGATGTTAACCTTAATTGACCCTTGATTTGTCCACCTGAGGCTCACCTGAGCACATGCAGATCTGTGTCCTTCCAGAGGCATAGTTTCTCTCTGAGGTTTGTCTCTAGTAGACACTAAAAACCAGGGCCAAACTCTAAAATAATCTTTATATAAAGTCAGAGTCAGTGCAGCTTTAACTGATCCTCCGGATTTTAGAAATCTAAGATCCACCGATTACCTGACCTAGCTCTCACCTGTGTGTTTTAGTGGAAGAAGTTCTGGTTTGTTCTAACTGATCACAGCCTGAGATACTACAAGGACTCTATCGCTGAGGAGGTCAGTGAACTTCTACCTTATTCACATTCAGTCACTGGGAATTGTTGTCTGGTTTAATTCTTCAATTCAATTCAAAAACAAGACACATAACAAAAATGTACACACAGTTATACACACTCAACAGATGTGATGTTCCATGTCCCCTTTCTTTCTTCACTCTCTTTCTGCCCTCTTAATTTCATCTCTCCTTATCCCCTCTGCTTGACTGCTCTCCTCATTTTCTTGTACCCTCTTCTCCCTTCCTCGTCTCCTCAGGCCTCTGACCTGGACGGAGAGATTGATCTGTCCTCGTGTTACAGCGTCACTGAGTATCAGGCTCAGCGCAACTACGGCTTCCAGATCCATGTAAGAGAATCCTCCTCCTCAACTTTTTTATTTCATACATAATTAATTCACACAGTTTGGCTGGTTTTTGATAAGGGCATTTTAATGTCACTACAGAGGTGTGTGGATTTTTAATTAAGGTTTATAATCCAATTTTTCCATCAGACCCAGGAGGGAGTCCACACTCTATCAGCCATGACAGCAGGGATACGTAGGAACTGGATCCAGGCTGTGATGAAGAACGTCCGACCCTCCACGGCTCCTGATGTAGCCAGGTCAGTAAAGTTAGTTAATAACCTGAGTATCTGCAGATTAGAGCTCATGTTTTCACCCAGTGTCTGAAGGAGAGGGATTCTGATCCTTTCTATTCTTCTCTCCGTCCTCCAGCTCCACCGAGGACCACAGCTCCTTCTCTCCTCTTGAAGCTCTGGTTCGGCCAGACATCACCCAGGACTCACCCTCCTCCGAGGCCTCATCTGTCGAGAGAGAGCCGGCCCTGGGGGTCCCAAAGAGCCGGGCGAGAGAGCGCAGGAGAGAGGGACGCTCCAAGACCTTTGACTGGGCGGAGTTCAGGCCAATCGCTCAGGCTCTGGCACAGCAAAGAGCTCAGGAGGCCGAGAGTCTGCAGGCGGAGCTGGGAGAGCTGGAGAGGAGCCGCAGGAGAGAGGAGAGGAGGAAGAGGTATGAGACTGTGACCGGCTCCACGGGGGACAACTCGTCCATCAGAGATGGAGGGAGGACAGAGTTTGAGGGTGGAGAGATGGATTCAGAGAGACAACAGAGGGTGGAGGAGGTAATCGAACAACACTGGCAGCAGGTGGAGAAGACGCCGATACGGGACGAGAGGAGGGTACCTCTGCCCGTCTCTGTGCAGGGCAGGGAGACTGCAGACCTGGAGCAGCTGCTGGACAACTACAAACAAGGGGTGAGACTATAATGCTGCACGGAGCTGAGGCTGAATGGTTGGAGGGTCTCAGTCTATAGCCTCAGGTTGTTTGCTCAGTTTTAAAGGGTTGTGATCTGCTTCTCTTTTTGCAGATGGAGGAGCTGAAAGCTCAGCTGGAGAGCTGTCACCAGCAGCTGCTGGACTCCAACAAACACAAGCAGGACCTGGAGCTGCAGCTGAGGATGGCACTGGAGCGGGAGCACGACATCCGGACGGGCTACATCTCTCCGGTGAGTGTGTGTCTGTGTGTGTGTGTGTGTGTGAGGTCTGAGCTGTGTGTTAGTCTGTGTTAGAGGGAGGTCCTGTGTTAGTTATCAGAGTACACTGAGCAGCATTTCTCCTCCATGTAGTAACTCTCTTTGCATGTTTTTACTGGACCTGAAGACAGAAAACAAACTGACATCAAGCTTCAAACAGCTGCAGACCTGATCCTTTGCATGAGTTCATTGCATGCAAATAAAACATCTATGCGGTCTGACTCCATGGCTCCTGACTCTGTTAGAGGTCTGAACCTGAACTCATGCGGCAGCTACGACAGGATCAAACACAAAGACCTGCGGAAGGTCTGAGGATCATTTCACTCTGAATACAAAATAAAAAACTTTCAAACTTGTACTCATGTAAAATACGTCGCACCAACAACAGAGTGCTGCTCATATACCAACACAGCTGATACCAGTAGAAATGAATGAGAGCAGAAGAGAGTTGAGCAACAACATGTCAGAACAGGGGTTAAAGGTGTGTTTTAGGTCTTATTACTCTGATAAGTTGTGTTTTGGAATAGTTATCAGTGATGAAAGAAGCCTGAACATCTATTTTAAGCTATTCCCCATGTTTTAAAGTAACTCTTTAAAAGGCAGCACTCTTTAATCTGTGATAGATCCATCCAATCCCTTATATTCTGTGTGTTTTCAGGGTGATATGATCCTCCTCACTCGTTTGGCTCGACGTGTATGAAAAATAACCTCTCAGCTTGTTTCTAATGATCTGCATGAACGTCTCATCTTCTATTAACTGCTGAACAGACCATCCATCGTCCTTTAATAACCAGTGTTACAAACAGCTGAGTGATGAGGATGAATCTGGGCCTGTTGGTGATGAATGGATGAGTGTTCAGAGTTTCTCCTGATGTTTTGATGTTTTATCATGTTGGAGCAGAGCTCTGAGAGGACTCGCTCTGCTGACACTGTCTGAAATGTTCCAAGCGTTGGGTTCACTTTGATGATGTTCAGAGTTTCCGTCACCAGCTGGGACCAGAGACCCTCAGAATGTGTTTGTGCCTCCATCCTTCAGTCAACCATCCAGCTGACACTAATGTTACTGACCACATGAAGTAGCTTTAACCCTGAGCATGCTCTGTTGATTGACTAACCCTGGCCATGTAATCTCTTTCCTCTGCTCTGATCGGCTCATCAGGCTCCTTTGAATCTGTTGGTTTATTTATGACTTCATTAATTTGGGTTATTGTTGGGCTGAAGCTGATTTAAAGCTAACTGTAAGGTTTAATTTGGGACATGATTGGTAGTGAAGCTTTGTGTGTCCCCTGCTGTGTGTTAACCAAATGTTTGGTCCCCCTTTTCCAAGCTGGAGCTCCCTATGGGTCTGGAGGCTGATGTGACGCCCCAGATGAAGAGGCCTGAACTGGTTAGTCCTCAAGCTCAGAGTTTAACAAAGAAGTACCAGGAGACCAAAGAGCTCCTGAAGCTGCAAGAGCTGAAAAAACGCAATATGCAGGCACAGCTTGGCCTCTCGCTTTCTCACCTGGACCCTTACTTTTCTCAACCCCCACAATCCACCCCGGAGGGCCTGCCCCCTCAGCTGGTCCAAAAGCCTGTTAGCTTCATGCTAACAGGTAGCACAGAGGCTATCCAGGAGCTAGAGGAGCTGATAGCAGAGAAACCTTTAACTCTGAAGGAACTGATGGACCTGCTGAGGTCACACAGTTGTAATAGAGACGCTGCACATAAACACCAAGTCCACAAGCTCCTGGAGAACTGGAGGAACCAGCAGGAGGCTGAGAACCAGACTTTAAAGAAGAGTTTAGCCCGGGCTGGAGAGAGCATCCGGGATTATGAGGCCCGGCTCCTCACCATCGAGGACTTAATGGGAAAGGTTCAGAAGCAGAGTTTTGAGAACCTGAAGAGTCCGTACGGCCTGCTATCTAGGATGGAGAGCCACCCAGACTCAAAGGAAGAGAGCAAGGCAGTGCTCTCTCAGAGGGTCGAACTTCTGACCAATGAGAACAGAGCTCTGAAGCAGCGCTGCCAGGAGATTGTGAATCAGCTGACGGAGGCTGACAGAGAGATCGACCGACTGAAGGCTGAGCTGAGCAGCCAACAAGGGGCCCAACAGGTCCTGGTCCTGGAGGAGCTGAAGAGACTGAAGGCCGAGCTGGCAGAGAACCAGGCCACCACCATCGACAGAGAATACTATGAGAGAGAGCTGAATGAGAAGTCTCTAAGGCTCCATGAAGCTCTGGTGACTCTGGAGGAGCTGGGAAACACCCTGAAACACACCGAGAGGAAACTGCAGCTGAGAGAGGCCACGCTCAAAGGTCTGGGCTTCCACACAGACCACCAAGACCAGGACGTCCAACCAGAGAGCGAGCGGCTCCAAGGGCTGCTGGACGCCTCACAAGCTGAGCTTTCTGAGATGGAGATGAAGCTTAAGGCCAAAGAGCAGCAGTGTCTGGATCTGGAGGCCAGGAACAGAGAGGTGGTGAGGCTAAACCAGGAGAACGAGAGGGTGAGCAGAGAGAGGCTAAGAGAGGCACAACATCAGATCAGAATGCTACGAGAGAAGTTAGAGATAAAGACAGGTGAGGTCACAGAGACAGGTGAGGAGACAGAGACAGGAGAGGAGACAGGAGAGGTCACAGAGACAGGTAGAGCGGGTGTTGAGGTAAGAGAGATCCAGGAGGATGATAGAGAGCTGGTCGTAGAGGAAGTTGTAGAAGAGTTGGAGAAGAGATGTGAAGCCATTAGTCAAGTCTTAGATATGTTAGCAAAGGTAGATTTGAGTGATTCAAGAAGCACTTTATTCAATTCTCAGTCAGAAGAGCCGCTCATTTTAGACCCTGAAAACACCAGGACGCTGCTGGAGGCAGAGTTTTGGAGTCAGTTGTTAGAAACATCTAGAACAGACCCAGAAGAAAATAGACACGACTCAGGAAGACGTTTTATTCAACAGATGATGGCCCAGAACAGACAAATGCTCTCCTTCAGGAAGATCTGCCCTCCAGAAGAGAGAGAGGTTGAAACAGATGCAGGTTTTACCACCGACTCCGACACTCTGATTGTGAGGGAGCTCAAACAGACTCTGGAGAAAAAGTCCCATATTCTGCAACAGATCACATCAAACGCCAGGTCAGAGAGGGATGAAAGTCCCTGGTCTTTGTTTTTGGGAAGTAACGACTTCATCCAGAGACAGAAACAGCCCTCAGATCACCTGCATGACGCCCTGAGAGAAGCCTGCACCTCTTATGTGATCACCAAACTGAAGTTCCAACATCAGAAAGAGCTGGAGCAGAAGCAAAGTGAAGTCCAGACTGAGGAATGTACAAACTGTCCCAAACTGAGAGAAGCTGCAAGAAGTCTGGAGTCCACTGTGACAGACCTGCAGGCTCAGCTCTCTGATATGACTCTAAGAACAGCAGGACCTCAAAGTCTGACCCAGACTGAAGGAGAGCCCACAAAACGCATTGAGGATCAGGAGGTGACAGAGAAGCACAGGAGAGAGTTAGAAGAAATGAAAGACAGCTACGAGCTGGAGGCTGAGAAGCTGAGAGGAGAGACGACCACGGCCAACGAGACACTGAGACTCTGCTCAGAGGAACACATGAGACAGATGGACGCCCTGACCGGCTCCATGGAGAGCCTGAAGAAGAAACACGAGGAGGAGAGGGTGGAGCTCACTCAGAGGTTTAACCAGGAGATGGAAGAGCTGAGGAGCCTGATAAGTCAGGATCAAACTCCCCATGGCCCAGCCTCCACCCTGAAGGAGCGGATCCAGGAGCTGCTGACCCAGGTGTCAGAGATGAGCCAGGAGATGAGGCGACGCGAGGAGCAGGGAGACGTTACGACTCTGCGGCAGAAATACGAGAAAGACCTGGACAACCTGAAGGTGGAAGCGCTCCTTGTCCTTACCGTCGTCCATCTGTGACACCTTGTGTCCCCAGACCCCTCCCCTTCCTCCCCAACCCTCCTCCTAACTCCGCCCACAGACCTTTTGCGCTCCTTAACCTTTCTGTCTGTGTTGCATGAGACTAACCTCCTCCTTGTAGGTTCTGTGAGCTGTAGTGCTGCTGTACTGTAGTCTGAGCAGAGGAACTTATTTTAACCAGGTTCACCTTCAACACTTTAGAGCTTTAAACTCTACCAGATCAAATTTCCTCACACGATCAGATCCCTCTTCACACATCACCGCAGCTCTGAAATTAGTTCCTCTGCTCCTCGTTCAGTGTGCTCGTGAAGCTAACCCTGTGACCCAGCTTTGATGAATATGAACTGTGGAGAAAGAGTTTAAGAAAAAGAAGAAGACCAAAACACTTCAGCTTTAAGCTTCATTTGATCAGACATGATCTCCTTTTTCTGCACTAACAGCTCAGTTTAATCCTTTCTTTCTCAACATCTCAGAGCTTTTACTCTGTAAAGTCAAACGCCAGAACTTCAGAGTTTTCTGGAGCTGAGTCAGGAGACAGAGCAGTTTGGTTTGAGGTCATGTGGAGGGATAAAAATCAGAACGAACTTCATAATCTGATGATGGCAGAATCCAAAGAGAGAGACCAAACGTTCACGAGTCTGATCTATTTTTCATGTTAGAGTCAAATCAGAACATGAGACATCTGGGGCCAGAGCAGTGGGTCCCAATGTGGGTCGAGAAAGGCCTTTCAAAGTCAAAAACTAAAGCTATAACAAAACCTGGAGGTGAAATTTAACATCAGCACCTTCCACAGTCTGACCTCACCGCTATAGAAAGGTGTTACAGTTGGTAGAGTTAGTTTTCTTGTGTCTTTACTCTGCAGAGTCTCTGTCCCAGCTATGACCCGGGTCATATTAACACACACACACACACATACACACACACTCATACAGCAGAAATGCTTCTAAATAAAGCTGTCCGGACGTCACAGCAGGAAGTTTACATTAGCTCTGTGGGGGGAGGCGGATCCTGGGTGCGAGCTCTCTGAGGGTTTGATCCCTGTGAAAACACACCGGACCTCCACTTCCTCTGTTTGGCTGGATGCAGAGAGAGTGTGAGTCCACAGAGTCCCCTGATCACAGAGAGGAGGAGGAGGAGGAGGAGGAGAAGGTGGAGGTGTTACATTAGAATGTTAGTGAGGTCTTCTGCTCTGTGTGAAGGATTAATCTCTTCTCTGAGAGCTGGACCTCACCTGAGATAGATTTAACCTCAGGTACCCAGACGTCCAGCCAGCCATGATTCAATTAGCCCATTAGCTTAACCCCACATTCCAGTACAGATTGAGCCCAGAGGCAGATTAGGATTTGAACATTTGGTGCAGACTGCAGACGCTCCTCAACAACGTGTGCTCTGTTTGAATCAAAAAACAAATGACAGGTCCACTCAGGAAGGACGCCACCTATTGGTTAAAGTTTAGAGTCTAAATAAGCTGATGGGTCACGTAGCAGACGGCTAGTGCAACACCAGAGGCCGTGCCCTGTACCAAACTGCAAACATGTAAAACATGAGGTTCAACAGGTACTGGCTCACTGCTGGAGACATACTGTGTGGACGCTCAGGGAACAGCAGATTGTGAACATTCCTGTTGTGTTTAAAGACCAGTGATCTCTCCCTCCTTCCTCTCTCCTCTCATCATCTCCTCTCATCCTCTTCTCTCTCTTTCCTTTAACCGTTTTGTTCCTTCACACTCACTTAGACTCAACTTGCTCCTGGCTAACAGGCTGCAGCTTGCTCAGTTATGTACTGAACACCATTTCCCTGGTGGTCCAGGGGGTTCTTCTGCTCAGGGGGACCTTCTGGTCCGTGTGCAGGTGAACCTTGAACTCACAGGTGTGTTTGCTCTCCGACAGGCCACCTGTGAGCGCGGCTTTGCAGCGATGGAGGAGTCCCATCAGAAGGTGATTGATGAGCTGCAGAGGAAACATCAGAGAGAGCTGGAGAACCTGCAGGAGGAGAAGGAGAGGCTGCTGGCTGAGGAGACCGCAGCCACCATCGCCGGTACATCACACAAGATATACATCTTTGCTACAAGATAATCGGGCTGATTTTTCGATCTAAGCCAGCAAAGACCAGATTGTCCCATGAATACAAACAACATTGTGTCTGATTTTCCTGTGGTGTGGTTAAGAATGATTTTGTTTGTTTGAGTTGCTCATAAAGTCTCATAAGGGAGAGGTCGTAAATAACAAGCATGTTCAATATTTGGGATTTGAAATCCTGTAGTGTGTGGGGCACTCTAAGAGGAGCCAAGCACTTACAGTGTGTAATGTCACGTGTGAGCTAACTCAGTGGACTGATGGGAGAGGAAGCAAGAACAAAGAAAAACATGACACCAATTTTAACTAGTACATAGTGTGCTCATTAGTGTACGCCACACATTATAAGAGAGATCATCAGGAGTGTGGTCTAAATCTGTGAAGGTTTGAAGAATCCAGCTCTAGGATGAAGTGTAAGCCCTCTGATCTGTTTGTTTTCTTCTTCAGCCATTGAAGCGATGAAAAACGCTCACCGCTCAGAGCTGGAGAAGGAGCTGGACAGAGCTCGCAAAGCCAACAGCAACACGGAAAACGCAGACATCGAGGAGATCCGCCGACAGCACGAGTGAGTTTCACACTTTGGTCGGTGCGAACCAGGTGACATGACAGCAGCTGGAGACAGTAAACCCTGCAGACAGACCAGCTTGTTCTCTGATCTGTCAGAGTGATCTGACAGAGTGTCTGAGTTTGTTCTATTTCTTTGACTGTTTCATCTGAGTGTGTGTTTTGTGTCTCAGGGAGGAGCTGTGTTCATTCCAGCGGGAGATTGAGGTGTTGTCGGAGCAGTACTCACAGAAGTGTCTGGAGAACGCTCACTTGGCTCAGGCGCTAGAGGCTGAGCGTCAAGCCCTTAGGCAGTGTCAGAGAGAGAACCAGGAGCTCAACGCACACAACCAGGTGCACACACACACACACACACACACACACACTCTCTTTGATATACACAGACCTGGGTGCTGTGAGGACAGAGATCCTGACCTCCTTCCTCTGTGGTCTTTTTTAGGAGCTGAATAACCGGCTGGCTGCAGAGATCACTAAGATGCGTTCGATGACATCTGAGGATGGAGACGCGAGCAGCATGATCCAGGGCAAAGAGCTGTACGAGTTAGAGGTGAGGCTCAGAGAGACACTTACAGTGAGCACATCTGAGATAAGGGTCAAGTTTAAACACTCAGAGACTACGAAGAATTGAAGTGAAGATCTGCCCTCTCATCCTCCTCATCCAGGTGATGCTACGAGTGAAGGAGTCAGAGGTTCAGTACCTGAAGCAGGAGATCAACTCCCTGAAAGACGAGCTCCAAGCTGCCCAAAGAGTGCGTCAGAGTTTTTCTGATCAGTTTAATTGTTTGAGTGAGGTTTTCTGTCTGGTCTGACTGACTCTGACTCTGACTTTGTCCAGGACAAGAAATATGCCACAGATAAATACAAAGACATCTACACAGAGCTGAGCATCGTGAAGGCCAAAGCAGAGCGAGACCTGGGCCGCCTCCGAGACCAGCTGCAGCTCGCACAAGAGGCACTGGGAGAGCCCACGCTGGAGGAGGTGGAGCGAGGGGGATACGGTACAACACACACACACACACACACGTGCACACACACACACACACACACACGCACACACAGGTTTCATGTGTCCTGAGAGGATGAATTCAGTGGAATGATGCCCTGAAAACTGCATAAAATATGTTTGAGTCATTTGAATTCTTGTGAATCTATTCATAGAGACGCTTCTTTATGAAAAGAACATGAATATGAAAAGTGAAATGATTCTTTGTTTATCTTAAGGTCTTCCGCTGTCTGCTCTGCTGTTATACTTCCTGTGATGTCACATGATGTAGTTTTTGACTGAATCTTTGGTTCTTTGTCTGAAGCTCGTCCCAGAGAGATGTAAGCTGTGTCTGTAGATGTTCATTTTCTCTCCTTTCCATGCAGATATCATGAAGTCCAAAAGTAACCCTGACATCCTGAAGATGGCGGCTGCTGCAGCTAAACGTTCTGAACGAACCATGAGGTCAAAGGTCAGTGTGCAGTTCATCTTCACTTGACAGAGTTGTTTGGTCCTTGTCTCTCAAACACAAGAGCTGTTACTCTCATCTCTCACACACACACACACACACATACACCCCAACATACGTGCACATATACACACACATGCATTTAGCAGGGACACACTGCCCCCTGCTGGTCTCCTCCTGAGCCTCGGTCAGAGCTGAGTGTGTCTCACTGTGATTCCATGAGTCTAACACACTCGTGTTGGTGTGCTTTTGTCCCCAGTCTGTGAGTCCAGACATGCCCTGGGACACTTAGGGCTGCTGTAGGCCCCTCCCCCTCCTCCTTTAGGTAAACAACCTGGATGCACCTTGGCTGGTTTAAGCTCCGCCCTCTGTCGCCGTACATCTGTACAGCACTCATTACGTCCCGGGACGTTCGCCTCACTGACATGAGCATGAAGAGTGAATGAAGTGTGTGTGAAACATTCTGGGTTTATCTGCACACATCACACCGCCTGGTTTTAATATGGTGGAGCCCTGAGACCAGAGAGAGAAGAGGCAGAGACCAGAAACAGACACCAGCAACAAAATATCATGTTCCTGTCATCAACTTCCAGTTGCTCCAGTAGTTGTCTGTTTTAAATGTCAGTTCGAATAAATACTTTAGAGATGGATTCAGATATCCTGAGCTGCTTGACTTATCTGTTCAGTAGAAATACAGCATCAAAGGTTCATACAAATGAAAATAGTGTATTCTCTGATTTACCAACTGTCATATGTTAGAGAAAAGAGATAAAGTTAAACTCCAAGAGTCACATCTCAAAGCACCATGGTTCATATTACAGGCGTGTCTTGTGCCAGTTTCTAACTTTAAAACAGATATGTCACAGGAGGGTCATCACATTATGATTAACTTAAAATTTAGGGTAAAATAGGTGAAAATCAGTCAACATCCTTTTTATTAAAGCAGGAGAGAAACTCAGTGAGAGTCTGATAACTGTGCTGCCTCTCCTGTGTTTTCGGGCTCCACCTCTCAAGGGTGTCAAAGGTTTGAATCAGCTGTTCTGTGGTGTGAGGGTCACATGATCACAGGGTGAGAACAGATTTACAGACACGGACACACTGCCTGCTGAGGAACATCTGTTCAGAGAGGAACGCGCGGATCACTAACGTGTTTGTGTCTCTGCAGAGTCTGAAGGAGGGGCTGACGGCCGAGCAGAGGCTCCACCTGTTCGACAACAAAGACACCAAGGAGTTCTGACAGCGACGCTTCCCGTCTGCCTGCATGTTACAAGCTCACCCTATATTTTAGCCCTGACACTAATTTAGAAACACGACACACTGGTCACACACACAGATCATTTATTATTAAAAACATGGTATGAAGTTTGAATTTCATGTCTAGATTTTGCATTCCATGCACTTCGGTTAACTGTGACATTTGTATGTTTTGCTGCCATGTCTTACTGTAAATAGTGTTTTTAATGTCTGCAAACACTAAACTCTGACTGTGTAAGCTACTGTTTTAACTCCAGACTGTTGCTCGCCAAAGGCACCAATGTGATGATTCACCTCTGCTACAAACTGACAGCACAGGAGAGAGAGCGCTCAGGTGTGCACGAAGACGCTCTGATGCTGCTTCATAACTCCATCAGACTCCATCACACACAGGGACTAAC
Source organism: Thalassoma bifasciatum (assembly GCA_008086565.1). Lineage (NCBI taxonomy): Eukaryota > Metazoa > Chordata > Actinopteri > Labriformes > Labridae > Thalassoma > Thalassoma bifasciatum. The sequence goes on from RPOG01003348.1 coordinate 14,944, forward strand.
TAAGTGACCAGCTCTTCAGAGACAAACTAACAAGCTCTTCATCAGAAACTATCGAGCTCTTCATCTGTTACTAACGAGTTCTTCCCCATCAGTCACGCTGGTTAGTCAGACTAACCCTAATTGACCAGATCGTCCTCTTCATCACAAACTAACAAGCTGGTCTTCATCAGTCACTGCCTGTGTGTTGCTTCATTGACACTAACCTGATACGAGTCTGAGACGACGATTCACTGATTATAATTTAATTTTATATATATAAAAGTTTCTATAGAGTGTTTGTGTTCTGGCTGCAGTCCTGGCTCAGCTGTAGAGGAGCTGCTGCTGCTGTTGGAGTCGGTTTGGTTTGTAGTCTGTTCAGTGGCAGTCCCTTTGTATTTATTTGAATGGTTGGGATTTTTTCTTTCACATTCCCATTCCTCTGTACTCTATTATTGTAAATATAAAGCAAATATACACCAACTGACTACAAGTTTATTAGCAATAAATATTTTTGCACCCTTCTTGTGTCTGTGACTGTTTGTTTATGCTTATGTCAATAAAGAAATCACTATTTCTACACCAAGTACTCATAAAAAAGGATGCACTCAAAATCCTTCTACATATAAATTTGATTCAACCAAAGTTGTATAGGAAGTAAAACAAATACATTCATGAGAAAAAAACGATAACTTTGAGTAATAATTTACGCCATTAGAATAATATGAAGTTTTTCTTTCATAAAACTGTTAATTCCGGTACACAAGTGTTTCTCAACTGGGGGTCTAATTTGGGTCCTTAGAAATGTCTATTTATTGATTAAAATAATTACAGTAAAAAAAAAAATTCTTTAATGATTATCATTCTTTTCTAAAATTATAACACAGCACGCTGAATACTATCATATGTTATAGTATTTAGTCAGCATTTTATTGTGAAGTATTTCAGTATTTTTAGCTTTCCATTAAGTATTTTTTGTATTGAATTTTTGAGTTTTTTTAGTCTCAGGGCAGTTTATGTATTTTTAATTTAACTTTTTCGATTTTATTTAGAATTTTAAGGAGTAGACTGAATCAACAATGAACTTTGAGTTGTTTATTTCTTTTCTGTATCTAAAGTTATCCACATGGTTTACTGCACTAGATGCCATTAGTTGTCCCTTGCGGATAAATAAAGATTTTTGAATTTGAAAGTTCACTTACAATAAAGTCTATATCCTGATCAGGTAAATAAAATTGTCACTTTGTACACTGATCCTGGCTCCTGTGTTTCTAACAATAAAGTATGCCTATAAAAAGAATTATTTAATTTATCATTTAATTATTTATTATTTAAACAAAACTAATGTTTCTGGAGTCCCCAGAAATTTGTGACGTTAAGATGAGATCACAGCCAAAAAGGTTGGAAAGGTGAAGCGGTTTGGGATCAGGGCTCTGTTTTTGTGACCTTACCTGTAATAACCAAACCGGAAGTTGTGAATAAGATGGGAACATCAGCATCATTACATGCAACAGTTTGATGAAAGTACGTTTTCACTGTCTTCCCTCCTCACAAAGCGTATTTCTGCTTTAGAATTTTTCATTTGTCTCACGATTTATTGAAATATTAACCTTTGTGCTCTGAAATAAAGAAAAAAGCACTGCAGCGCCACACTGTTGGCTTTATTTTGAAAGGGACATCCGGTCTTCATTTATCATAGTGCGGTGAGCTTGACGTTGTTGCTATCAGAGTAGTGTGTTCCGGGAAAGTGTGACAGATCTTTAATAAATGTTGGGGCTCTCTGTGTATCTGTGGCCTCTTATCAGTCTCCATTAAAGCAGGCGGGCTGTTGGAGGAGATGCAGGCCGGAATAAAGTCATCAGTGGTCGGTTAAACGCGCTGCGGTCCCCCCCTGTCCGGGTAAGTTTCAGCGCATTACCTCCGCTCCGTCTTTGTTTCATCCAGCCGGGCCTTGCCCTGATGCCAGCCGTTCATGTAAATGGAGAGAACGTGTCGCTGAAGTCCATCAAAAGTAACTCACATTTTAATAAACACCTTAATTATCATTGATTCATGAAATCTAAACATAAAGACGGACAGTTTCATAAATCGCGGTAGTTCACTCTTCCATTCGGAAATAATTAAAAACATCTGTAGACAGCCTCTGGAGCTGGATGAGACACTATCAGACTGGTTTAACCGATTTGATTGGAACAAAGTTAGTAAGCTATAACGAGCTTTGTGCACTAATGCGCTACTAATGTTGGTATTTTATCTAAATTTGAGCTTTTTTCAGAGAGAAAATATCACCGAAGTATAGAGTAATCGCTACTAAGTAGTAAAAGTTGTGAAGTTGTGTCCTAGGGTGTTAATATCATGTTATTAATTGAAATCACTTTAATCTGTCAGTTTTTAGATGGGGTTTGGTTCACAGGAGGGTGAGCGGAGCTAAGCCGGGCCTAGCCTGTTAGCATTAGCTGTGGCTAAGCTAAGCTAAGTGAGTGCAGTAACCCTGAGCTGGTGAAAAGTCAGGCTGCTGTCAGGACCAAACTGTCCTCTCAGGCCCACAGATGGATGGTTTTATTATTAATTAATACTAATTTAGACTTAGGAAGGACAAAACGTTAATTATTATCATTATCAGCTGCCATGTTCTCCGATAATTAAAAACCAACCAGCGTCAGTTTCTGTCATTGTGACAGGAACAGGAAGATAAAGACCGAGATTTCACTTTATTCAACTAATTTTTTACAGCAACATGCTTAGTTAGCATAATGTAAATGAAATTTAGAAAGTTCAATGGATAAACTTGGTAAACTTTGATTTGTTCTGTCTGTAGAACAGCACTGTCCTCACCTTCGAGGAAAAAAAAAAAGTTCACTGATGTTATAAAATGAATGATCGTTAATCTCATATACACGCCCTTGCAGTGTCAGTACTTTACATATTATACTAAAATAATAAAGGACATGTTTTGAAACAAATCCAATTTCTGTTGGCACAGTGTTTGTGCTTTCTGATGTCTCTGTCTATCAGTTGTATGGTTTTATCTGGCCTCTCTCGGTTGTTTGTATTGTTTCTGTGACACTAAGGTCTCATCCCCACAGAGTGATGTTTTCAGAGGACTGGTGTGAATATTACACTCTGATAGACTGTCGTGTCTTGTTGTCTTTCAGCTGTTATGGAAGAGCCTCCGGGGAATGTGGACGACCTGCAGCCTCAGGATCTTTCCACCTCCGGCCTCCCCGCAGTGATGGACCTGACCAGGAGAGGAGAGGAGTGTGTCCTTAGCCCCGCCTCCCTCGATGCTCTACGGAGAGTCACAAGCTCAGCCTGGTACCAGAACTCAGGGACCAGCAGCCCTGGATTCTCAGAGACCGGCTCCTCTGACGTCATGCCCCAACCAGGAGATCAGATCCAACCAGACAATGCCTTCGCCCACACTACAGTCACCCTGTCCTATGTGAGCAGGTCTCACGTCTTCTCCACACACGACTCCCTGTCCTTCAGCGTGCCCCCCATCAGCCGCCTGTCCCTCCACCCCCCCTGTGACTCAGATAAAGGACTCAGGGAGACCAGCTTTGCACTGAACCAGCATTACGAGGAGCAGGTGGAGGGCCCGGTGGATCTCGCTGCTCGGACTCTTCTTCACTCTTTGTCTCAGGCTCCTGGGGGATCAGGGAGCGATGGACAGGTCTCACAGGAGGGACAGGAGTTTAAAGGTGGGGGTGTGTCTGTGGACAAAGAAGAGGATGAACATGGTGAGGAGGAGAAGAGTTGGGGTTTGGAGAATGGTAAGGCTGATAGCTGGTCAGGATCTGGAGTCTGTACTGAACCCTCCCCTGAGATTCCCCGTCCCGCTGGGGGGGAGGCAGAGACAGGCAGAGACCCTGAGGTGATCTTCCTCTTCTCCAAGGATGCGGCAATGGCCTCAGGCAACGTGGGCGTTCAAGACCTTAGCAGGGAGTACATTAGTCCTCTGGAGGACCCGGTCTCGCCTTCAGCAGCCTCCCAAGATGACGTGGAGGACGTGTTCATCCTGCCTCAGGCCTCTAGCTCCCCCAGTGGAGATGCCTTGTACCAGGAGTATCAGCCTGAGGGGGCTGCGTGGGACAGCCCGAGGACAGAGGAGGGTAGTCAGCCCACGTCTGATCTGAACAGTAGTCCAAGGTTAGATACAAGTGCTGAAAATAACCACAGACAGGAGGTGGAGCTGGAGCCTCTAATCGACCTGACGGAGGAGGACTCAGAGAACAAACCGCAGACTGTTCCTCTCATCAACGGGAACTCAAAGGCACTACGTAGGACTTTAAAAGGGAAGAAGCTGCCGGCTCGCTCCGGCAGAGGGATGCGCTTAGAGGCCATAGTGATGAACATTAACTCCAGCAGGTATCAAGTGTCAAGATGCAGTCACACTAATAAGAAAACTTCCCCGTCCTCTGAGAGTGACTCAAAGTTATCTGGTCCTCAGAGGACTCGGCGCCTTTCAGCCAATCAGAGGAAGAGAAGAGGCAGCATCTCCACGTCAGCCAAAACTAAAGGAAAGACGAAAAACCCAAGGAAGAGGAGTAAAACTAAAACACCCAACAGCTGCAGAGACTCTACCTCTGACCCTGATGTCATCCACAACTCTAACCAGTCAGCTGTGCATAGAAACTCAAAGAAGGAGGCGGAGCTCCTTCCTCGCTCTCAACCTTCAGCAGAAAATCACGTGACCACATATTCTCCTCCCAAAAAATCAACTCCCCCTCAACCGTCATCTACCCCATCTCCAAAGAAACTCAAAGGTAAAGCTGCAGGTAAGAAAACACCTCCCACTGCCAAGGCCACGCCCTCTAAGAGGAAGAGGAGGAGGAAGAAGCTCCCCCCGAGCAACTCTGCCTCCATGTTTGCCCCCAAAGAGCCGGAGATCAAACTGAAATACGTCAACTACAAGGAGGAGAAGCGGGAGCCGAGGTCCGACTCCTTCTCTCCGTTTGTTCGTGTGAAGCCTCAGCCGTCGTCTCCGTCGCTCTGCTCGGTGGTGAACTATCCTGAAGAGGTCAAAGTTCAGCACAGAAAGCAGCCGCATGCCACCGCCTTTCTCTCTGCAGCTGTACCCAGCACTTCCTGTCTGCTGCTAGGCCGGGTGTCTACACACAGCCAGCACCACCGCTCCCTCGTCTGCTGCCTGTGTGGACATTCTGCCAACGCCATGGACCTGGGCGACCTCCACGGACCGTACTACCCCGAGGGGTACCAGTCTAGAACCAAAACCACCACCAGCCTCTCAGGCCTCAAAGAGGAAGAGGGCGACACTAGTGACTCCGACTCTTCATCCTGTAGCATCAGGGGCCGAGGGAGGAAATGTCCCTCCACGCCGAGGCCCCTGAGGCCCGGAGCCCGCCTGAAGAGCCCCCGCTGGACCGGGGACAGTACCAGCAGCCCTGCAGCTAAGAGGGCCCGGTCTGGTTCTGGTTCTGCAGACGTGGAGGACTGGTATAGCCCCCCGGTGCTGCCTCTGGAGCCCTGTGAGTACTGGCTCCATGAGGACTGTGGGATCTGGTCCACAGGAGTGTTCCTGGTCCGGGGCCGAGTGTACGGGCTGGAGGAGGCAGTGAAGGCGGCACAGGCGACGGTAAAGATACTCTCTGAGCGGGTTTGTGGTTAATGATGAAGATGATGATGTTGATGAAGAATAGGGCTGAACAATCTGGAAAAATAATGTAATTGCAATTATCATTTCGTAAATTGCAAATGCTATTTTTTGTGCAATTATTTCTAGGTCCCCGTCTTAAATGCTTTAAAACAAACACATTGTAAAACATGAACAGTTACATTAATTACAGTACAACAATACCAACAACCCACGACCACTTCAACTTTGACTGCCCTTTGTCCATTTTAGTCACTTTTCACTTCGTTTTTGGCATTTTTTGAACATCTTTTGACACATTCTTACTATCTGTCCTGTTCACTCTCAATTTTTTTCAAAAAAACGTCTTGACATTTTTGTTGACCTTGGCCATTTTTACCATTCCTCACTGTTTTTTCACTTTTTTCCCCACCTTTTTTGTCACTTTTTTCACAGTTTTTGCTACTCTCTGAATTTTTTTAAAGTCTGCTCCATTTTTGATACTATTTTGGCAATTTTTAGGACTCCAAACTAAGTTTATTACTACTCTTTGCTGTGTTTGCCTCTTCTTACCACTTGGATTGTTTCTTTGTAAAGGCAGTCTTAAACACTTTGTCTCTTTGGTCGAGCTGGGTTGAGTAACTCTGGTGTAGAGTGGAAAAAATCTCCTGCAAAAACGATCTGATATTTTGACACATTTCGGGTTATATAGAAATATTGCACTGTCTGAGGTTAGAATATTGCAACAGGACACTTTGTGATTTATTCTTATTTGCGATTAATTGCCCTGCCCTAATGAAGAAACAGTAGATCATAAATGCTTTCTTCTATAAATTTGAAAAGCTGTTCTTCAAAAACTGAGGGTTTTTGTTGGACTTCAACCAGTCATTCTTACTGAATCAGTGTTAACAACCAGCTGTGTCCACACACATACACACTCACTCTGTGTTTGTCTCACGTTTGACTTGCAGACGTGTTCAGCGTGTCAGGACCCAGGAGCCACCCTGGGCTGTTTCTTTAAAGGCTGTCCTAATAAATATCATTACAGATGTGCTCTACAGTCAGGTAAGTCCTGCTCTCTAATCTTTATCTCTCTCTCTCACATTGTCTTACACTGCCAGGTTCAACACACCTCCAGCTTCAATTTATTTATATTTATTTCTATATCTATGTATGTGAGAGTGAGGTCTACAAATAACCCTCTGGTTAAGTGTGGTAGGTGTTGAAGACTTCCTGTGAGCCTGGAGCTGCTGCTGTGGGAGGTTGAACTCTGTGGGTGAATCAGCGCTCCTTCACCTCCTGTTCTCTCTCTTCTTCCTCCTGCAGACTGTGTCCTCATCGAAGAAAACTTCTCCATGAAGTGTAAAAAGCACAAGGTGAGCTCGAACACTGCACTGTGGAGACACATGGAGCAGAGAGTGGTTTTAAAAACTGAACACTGACTCAGAATGATCTGTGTGACTCCACAGAACAAGACCTTCAAAGCTACGGCAGGAACCCGCAGTGAGGACAGGTGACAGAGAAGACTGACACAGCATCAGGTCAGAACAGTCAACACTTTCAAGACCTACTCTCTTTGTTTCATGAGCTATTCTCACACATCTGCAGCTTAGGTCTCAAACCTTTGACTTTCATTTAATCAGACTAGAAAAAGGTGTGTAGATCAAAGCATACAGGAGATAAGTTACTAAAACAAAAACACTGACTAAGACTCAGCGCTAAAGACAGGCTGATGCACTGACTAACACGTCACAGAGATTTCCGCTGTTTTGGTTCTTCAGGTTTTGCACAATCTTCCTCTGAGTATAATCTGAGGTTAAAATCTAAACCACCTGCTGAGTGAAGAAAAGACACACCGGGGCTTCACTTTACTAAAAAGGGTGCAACGCAGCGTGAAATTTATGCAAGGCTGTTATATCCTGAAAGGGTGGCACACCACCAACATGTTCACACATTTGTTGAAAGCAGATATGCTTATCTTTTTAAACAAGAACTGTTGAGTTTGTATAACTGGCATATGTTCTAGGATCCAGTGACTTTCATTTTTATTTACTTAAAACTCAAAATGTTGACAAAACCTGTAAAGTCAATTTTTGCACCCACAAAATTCACAGGAAGAATCAATAAAGAATCAGATTGATAAGCAGGATTGATAATGGCATTTGCATTATAAAAACGTATTATTTCCCAATCCTACTTGAACACTTCATACAGGAAAAGATTTGTTTTCTTTTAATGGTCATTAGTTAACTCAGCTACATGTTATTCCATAAAAGCTTTCATTTATAAAATTAACTCTTACACAGTCAGGGAACGTGATGAAGACATTAAGAAAAGTCTTCAGCATAAGATGCACTTTATGTACTAGATAGCAAACAGCAGCTTTTCTGATGTTCTCTACATCCCAAACACTATTTAAAAATGTGTCACTGGCAAAGACCTCAGTTCTACACGTAGTTCGAGTGACAGTCAGTGCACAGCTGCACCCGATAGGAATGGCGGTGAATGGCTCCATCAGCTGTTGCAAATAAATAATGCCTCAGCAACTGAAGCTGTAATAATCATACAAAAACAAAAACTCATCATAAAATAACGAAGACAAAAAGGGATCTTGGTAATCTTTGATCAGTCCGTCACTACAATATGCAGCACAGATTATTCTTGGTCCTCAATTGACAGCGTCTCCCAGGAAGAGAGCTGGGTGTTTTTAGATCTGTATTACTGAAATAAACCTGCCCTGGAGCAGGTTTAAGTTTACTGATCTGTTGCTATCGCGCAGGGGTTCCCAAACTTATTTTGCAACACCCCCCTTTTGTAAATGAAATTATTTTCAGCCCCTCCCCTACTCTCCACCACCAGCCATTTTATTATATTTTTGTTTCTTCTACTGAGAACATTACTCCCAAATCCCAAATATTGTCATTTAGAGCATTTATTTGCAGAAAATGAAAAATGGTCAAAATACCCAAAAAATCCCACTGTTTTCAGGCTTCAAATAATGTAAAAAAAAAGTTCATATTCAATTTTAAACAACACATTACTAATGTTTTAACTTAGGAAGTATTCAGAAATTAGTATTTGGTAGAATAACATCCCTAATGCATCTTGGCATGTTCCCCACCAGCTTTACAGAGGAGAGTGATGAACACAGCAATGGTTTTTATACATTTCCTAGTTAAATAAGATTTGTACCAGGTGATCACCTCATCAGTACCATATTAGGTAGAAACAGGTGTGCTCGTGTTGGAATTCAACAGACACTGCAATGGAATTACTGTCATCTATGTAGAGATGCTGATTTCTGAAAATGTGTTGTGGTCTCTTAATTTTTTTTCTAGAGCTGTACATAACTTTTGCTTCACTTTGTGACATCTTACAGAAAATCGCAAAATAAAACTTTCAAAATTATTCCTGGATAACATGTTTTTTCTAAAAGATTCTTCAAAATAACTGTCTCTGCAAATTAACTTTTCCCTCGTGAGGAAACATTAACTCACTCACAATGAAAGAAGTTGTCACTTTCATGGCTGAATATTACAAGTGACACTGCAACATGTGTGTTTGAAATTGTAATTGTCCATCATCAACACACTCACACAGGGTGATTCTGAAATGATCCAGCTTACTGAGTTAGCCTGGGATGAGCAACAGGACCCAGAAACATGAATATTTTTACCTATAGCCTGTAAAATTGTTCACCCCTTGGCACATTTACCAGTAATCTGGACGTCAACTGGTGATCTTGTTTCTTGTTGTTATGTGAACTGGACTCTAGCTTAGACTGAAGGGTCAGTGGATGCTGATCTGTGGATGTTCTGATCAGACTTTGCAGACTTTGTTGATCAGCACATGTGGTCAGAACCATCAAAAAGACGTGCTCTGATAAACCTATTTGTGTGTGTTTTCCTCCAGGCGTTGCTGGTACTCCTGTGGGCTCTGTGTGACTCTGACAGACAGCTAACACCGTGAACCTTAACTGCAGCCTCTGCTCTGCCGGCTGTGACGCAGCGTCGGGAGGAGAACTCCGACCGACTGCAGAAACACTCGATACACACAGGAACAGACTCAGTTTGTGTTCTGACTTTATTTATACCGCTGTTGTTTTCAGGAGCAAACACGAATAACAATCAAAGATATTTAATTTTTTAAAGACTTCGTAAGTATTTGATTCTATTTGCTTTATTTATTCCTGGGGTTTTCCTAAATGGCTCTGAAGCTGATGTTAAAGAGGTTCGATTGTGTGTTTTTAAGTTATTGCTGAAGATGTTCGATGTTGAAATATGAGATTAGAGAGTCTGGTTTTTATTTGAAGGTGTGACAGAAAGTGCTGAAGGGTCATGCTCATGTTCCTGTAAAGCTTCTCACACAGCTGTTTTCTTCCTCCTACAGCTCAGAACAGGTTAAAGCTGTAATGATGACGAGCTGCAGTCATCAGCGCTTATTTGACTCTGTATTTTCTGATCAGCAAATCCGAAAGGAGGTGGGTGAAATATTTCTGGTCAGGTTGACTTTGTTCTAGTCATGGCTTTGTTTCAAGGCTCAGGACAAACACATCCAACCATGAAATATAATATTAAAGCTCCTGTGAGGAATTTCTGAGAGATCAGAGTGAGACCAACCGTGATGGAACCAGACCTCCATCATCATCAACACTAACTGTTTACATGTTCTAACTCCTGTAAGCTTTTCTCTTACTCAGTGAGTGATGCCTTTCACTGTTTCGATCAAACTTACAGCCTTAATCAGCAAAGAGGTCGGTCACTGTGTCCACAAGGGGGCGCCACCATCCTCACAGGAGCTTTAAAGATCCATGGACATTAAGATCACTGCAGCACATTATCATCATCATTACAGCTGGAGAAGCTGAGGGAGGTGTTGGGGGGAGGCAGCTTGTGCCCTGTGGGTGTTATAGAGGAGCCTGAGGCATGTGTGTGTGTAGGTGTGTGTGTGTGAATGTATTCTCCCTGTGTGAGGGGAAGCATGAGGCACTTTGAATTGGTGTGTTCCTCTGCTACGACTGCAGTATTACCTTCATCCTCCTCCTCCTCCTGATGTTCCTCTGAGGTTCAAAGGTCACAGACTGGTGGGAGGGACTCCAGACTCTGAATCAGTGGTCATCTGAGGATTAAAGATCAGCCTGAGTTCAGTTTGTTAGATGTGAAGGTCTCTCTCAGTTTGAGTCAGCTGCTGTTTACTCTCCTTCAGTCACAGCTTAAGTCTCTCTCTCTCTCTCTCAAACCCCTCAGTGGGATTAACTCCTGCAGGATGTTCACAGATCTCTCTGTTTAACGACAGACTAACTTCAGTCTGTCAGCAGCGTTAGTGTTCAGTTTGATTTCTTTACGTTGGCCTCTTCACTAAGTCTCCAGTCTTTCCTAACATCCAAGGCACACACAGCCCCTCTCTCTCTCACCTCTCTGGGACGCAAAGACGAATCAGTGTATGATCATCGTTACGACGAAGGCAGCTTCCCACTCGGCTCCTGCAGGATCACTCTGACCCCCTCTTTAGGGACGCTTTAACGGTCTGGCACTGCTCGGCCCCCCTGTCCAACCGAGGCCATCAGTGCTGGTGTCATGTCTCCACAGCTCCAGTAGGGGCAGCGTTTAGCTGTCAGAGATCAGTGTGAGTAACAAAGGCAGCAGTTTGACACAACCATACTGAGATGTGTGTATCCTGATTCATTCGTGCCATCTCTCTCTCTCTTTTGCTTTTATGAATCTTTTCTTGCTGTGTTTTGGTCAGCAGGTGTGTGAGTGCCTCAAACTTTAACTACAATCAGTTTTCTTTGAACCAAATCCAGCTTCTGATTGTTTATAAACTGACTATGATTTTCAGAATAATAATGTGTGGTCTGTGTGTGTATCTCAGGGCTGAATCTCAGATGTTGTACTAATTTCTTGTTATATTTTATGACTGGATGATGTGGTTCTCTCCATCGTCACATTCCTCCTCTGTGTGTCCGTCAGCGCTCTGCTGCTCTTTAGTTTTCATCGGACTGCCAACTCATCTTTATTTTTCATGGTTTTTTATTTTAATGAAACTTTTTGTACTTTGGTCCCCTCTCTGAGTTTCAGAGGTCATGTATTTGTCAAAAATAAATATTTTGTTCAATGTGGTGTTCTGTCAGAGTTCATGTCTTTGAGGAGCTATAAATCGTTTTTTTATTTTTAGAAGTATTAAATAAAATACATTTAAATTGAAAAAATGAAAAACAAAGGTTTTAACCCACCAGGTATATGCAGTCTTGATGCACTTCACAGCAAAATTTAGTATAGAATCATTACATAGGAACTATAGGGCCAGTATCAACAATATAATACCAATAATGAATAATAAAAAAGCAGGTCGTCAAAATTGCTTTATTTTTCAATTAAAAATCATGTGCTATAATAATTTCGTGATCACCTGAAACAAATCTTATTTAACTAGGAAATGTATAAAAACCATTGCTGTGGTCATCACTCTCCTCTTTGACAGACTGGTAGAGAACATGCCAAGATGCATGAGAGATATTATTGCAAATCTTTAGAATTGAATATGAACTTGTTTTTTTTGCATAATTTGAAGTCTGAAAACTGGGCTTTTTCTTTTTGGTATTTTGACCATTTTTAATTTTCTGCAAATAAATGCTCAAAATGACAGTATTTGGAATTTGGGAGTAATCTTGTCAGTAGTTTATATAATAAAACAAAGATGTTCATTTTACTCAAAACTAATACCTGTAAATAGCAAAATCAGAGAAACTGAAAAATTTACAGTGGTGTCTTAATTTTTTCCAGAGCTGTACAGTTTTAAAAAAAAAATAAAGGAAACACTTCTACAACGTAATGTAACTCCAAGTAGATCACACATATGACATCAACCTGTCCAATAATTTTGATTTACATTGATCATATTTGTTATTTTGTTCACAACACACTGTTATATTTTGAAAAAAGATTTACAACTACAATATTTCACTAATTGAGATCTAAGATGTGTTGTTTGAGTGTTCCCTTTATTTTTTTGCACAGTATATGTAGGAAATTAGTCATAAACTAATCATTTCGGGCAGTAGTAGAAAACAACATGCACTTGGTTGTGGTCGAATAAATTTGTTAAGCAATGTATGTATAACATTTATATCTTTATGTAGTTACAGGGGGCCAAAATATTGTAACCCCAACCTCAGAGGGCTGGGTGCGCATGATTGAAGTGAGTGAGAAGAGCACAGCTACAGAGGAGAAACTGAAACTTAATATGCAAATATTGATCGATGCAGATACCAATGTTGGAATCAATATGTCTCATTTTAGATCAATCAACCCACCACTAGTAGTCCACTAGTCACCACAGAGTCCATTATGTTCATACTGACTGTGATGAGGTCAAATATATCAGATATAATATCAGAATAAAAACTGTAAGATGAAGCTTCTGAAATGAGACAAGCTCTCACTCATGCAGAGGAAAAAAATATCTCTATCCACATTGACTTCAACAAGAGTTCTCGTTTTATTGATTTAATCTGAGTTTACAGGAAGACAGTTGTATTGCAAAGACAGAACCGGATACAAGTTCTAGTGCTGTGATCATCTACTCACTAAAACTCCACAGAGGTCATGATCGAGGCTGTGAGACGTGAGAGTGGACAGAGAGACACGGAGCTGCAGGACACTACGTCAGAGCTGAGGGGAAGGGGGAGGGGGATTTATTTTTTCTAACACATCCTTTTCAAAGTGACACAACCTTCAGGCTCAGTTTTTAATGACATCATCCAAAACCCTCCTAACAAACTCTGCAGCCTGTTCAACAAAACAGGGAGTAATCCTGCTCAGCCTGGTCTGTGTCGCCTCCTTACTTTAATAACAGCTGTTTCTGTCAGTCATCAGTTCACTGATACAAGTTACTCCACAGGATCAAACCTTAGATATGACATCAGAGCATTTAACAGAAGATTTAAACCTGTCTCAACTTTCTGACAGTAAGTTCAAAGCTTGGGACTTCGAGGGAGAGTGGTCAAATTTTGGTGCTGAATTAAAACCATTTACATCACATGGGATTATTTTGTGTCTTTGTCTTAGAGGTGAGATCATCACCAGGCACCCCTGGGCTACAGACCCTCAATATATATAGACATGTAAATTAGGGATGCACGATATATCGGTATCGGCTCAAAAATGAAATATTGGTTATCTGCAGATATAAATTGATTAAAGGTTGAACTTAGGCACCATGACCCTGGTGTGAAGAAGACATGCAGAGCGCAACATGTTCACAGAAGTTGTTTCCTCAATGGGGAAATTGGCCAAATTGTCTCTGGTTGTGAGTATTGTTTTGATTGACCCCAGGAGAGCATTACGTAATTTAGTGTTTTTATGATTTTTCCCAGAAAATTATGTATATGTATAATAGGAGTATGTGCCATATTATGTTTATTCCAATACACAATTTGAAGATCTCTGCAGTTTGTTGTGCGGAAAAAATATTGAATCAGTATCTGTATTACTTATCAGCTAAATGAGTTGTAAAATATCGGCATATGGGATATCGGCCAAAATTCAAATATCGTGCATCCCTAGTCTAAATGTTTATATTTTTACTTGTCAATAAGTCAGAGAGGGCGAAATCAGGGGTGGATGTCCAGTAATGTCCAGTAATGTCCAGTAATCTCCAGAAATTCAGATTCATGTGTAGTTTGGTGGTTTACACAATGAGGTGATGAACACACTGTGTACTCTTGTACTCTTCTCCTCACACATCATGTGAAAGCCCCCTCCACACACACACAAACACACACACACACACACACTCACACAGGAGATGCTAGCCTGCAGCTGGTGCACAGAGAACAGCACAGAGTGTGTGTGGGTCCTTTGTTGTGGGTCAGGAGCTGCTGATGAGCTCAGAGATGGTCACAGGATGCTCTCACTCTCCCCCCCCACTCTCTGATCCGGGAGCAGCAGTGTGAGCGTGATCCAGGCGGTGTGTGTGGGGCTCGGCTGATCCTGGGTCAGCAGTGTATATGTGTGTGTGTGTGTGTGTAAGTGTGTCTGTGTGCGAGACTCTCACAGGGAAAAGAAACCGTGTGCAGTTACATGACATCTACGGAGAACTACAGCTTGTGACGGGAGAAACAGGTTTTACACAACAGAGCTTCAGCACACACGAGTTCATGCAGATTTATGTCACTAGACGCTCATTCCTGTGCGTGATCAATGCTTTTTTTTCTTCAAATTATTCAGGAAATATTCAGAACGAGTCAAAGAAAGGAACAGATTACTGTTTGCAGTTAATTCAAACGTGTAAAAAACATTTAAGCCACAATACTTCACTAAAAGTGGCAGTTTAGAAGCAAAAACCTTTCTGAAATGATAAAACTGAATCCCTACATCTCGTTCTCCATCCTCATGCTTTGCTTTTTTTTTTGTTCCTGAATGTGGCAGAATGTACACAATGCTAATAGCAATACAAATACAATACATCGAATAAAAACTAGAGATTCAGTGCGCTCATACAGCCGCTGGATAACTTCACTGAATCAGAGTTTATCTGGCTCCACTGACACAGAAAACAGAATAACCTGCATAGTTGGTTCCTAACCTTTTCAAACTCAGGATCCACTTTAAAGTCTCATAAATGTTTGGGGCCAACATCCAACCCAATAAATATGGAAGATGTAAAATGCCGTATTAGAATCCCATTTGTGACAACAACCCAAAATGTTATAACTGGTCAATAATTTATCAAAAGTGCTGAGCTTGAAATTGTATTAAAAAGATGTAATGACACCCCGAATGCAAAAACTGGTCAATAGTCTCACAGATTCTGAGGCCTAAACACAATTTTTTTTTGCCCACTCAGCACTTTTGTTCCATTTTTGACAAGTTATGACACTTAGGGTTTCTTTACATATTTTTTTCATTACATACTGGGCTAATATCTGCTGGAAAACCGCAAACCTGGCAACCATGACTCAAGCAACTTCACTGCCTGACTGTAAACGATGACATCAGCCAGTGGAATTTGTATTTTAAATCATCAATAACAACTTTAAGGGAGTAATATGTCACTTTTTGGGTGGGTAACTGGAATATTGCTACTGGATTTCAAGGGTAACTTACACTAATCGTTACTAGTAAAAAGTCATGGTATTACAGTAACACTGGTTACCACTTCCACTGTACTCACTGTAACCTCAGGTTGTTGAAGGCCATTAAACTCACTCTGACTGTGTGTAGAAATGTAGATAAACAGAGATTCAGGGAAAAAGCAGCGTCTGTGTGAGGACAGTGAACTGTCAGATTTTTAGCCCTAGGATGTCTCAGGAGATCATGACGGCGATATTCACTCAGGGACGTTATGCAAGAAATTGTGCTACGGCAAAAAATCCACATCACAACAGTTTACATTTCTTTTTGTCCTTTTTTTTCGTGAAGCCGGTTCAGTTTGTCTGAGCTACTTTTCATGCAGGTTTTTAAAAAGGTTTCTTCTTTTCTTAGTTTGATTTGCAAACGCTAAGATTTCTCTCTCTCTTTTTTTTTTTTTGATCAAATCTGTAACAGAATTCAGAGACGGCGGTTGAAAGAAAGCTTTAAATGAAAGGATGGAGGAGTTTGTAAAAAAGTCTCTGAAGTAGATATGTTCGATATGAAGACCAGACGTGGTCAGCTTTCTCTCCGTCTGACGCCATGAACAAACATTCAGACCTCTGATATGTACAGCAGTCAACCTTCAGACAGACGAGATGAACGAAGCAAAGGAAACTGTTTTACAAAAAAAGCATAGAAAAAATATCCTTTACAGAGTCAAATAAATAAAAACCTCTGAAAATAAAATAATCTGAAGATTTATCAGCTCAAACCCACAGTCAACATTTCTCTGACATACAAACATTTAAAGCCACCGCTCGGCTCTTCATTCCACACGTTAGTCCTCAAACCTTTTAGTCTTTTAGTCAAAAATACAAATCCTTTATCTCTTCACACTTTGTGACTCCGTCTGAAGAGGTCACACCGCTAACATGCTAACTCTTCTGTGACATTTTTTGCTGAAGTATTGCTATAAGAGAAACGTTTTGGTCTTCTTTCAGGATGGTGTAGTGGCAGAATCTCGAATGGAAGAAACTTTTCCTATGTTTTCAGGTTTTAGGAACGTGAGGCGCTGTAATCAAAGTGTCAGTGATTTCTCTATGGATCAGAATACGGTCTCCAGAAGGTTTCTACGGACCAAAAGTCTTCTCTAAAACTTCTCTCTGTCTGCTTATTCCGGTGCATGCATGTCTTTGTGGTTCAGGAGAGGTATAAAAGTGTATAACGGTGAGTCTGTGCCCACGTTCTGACGCTCAGACGCAGATCTCGATGGGCGTGGCCACCAGCATGCGCCCGCCTGGCGAGCCGTTTTCTCTTGGCATTCGATCGTAGCTGTTGGTGGAAGACACGGAGCTGTTGGTGGAAACAGACACAAAATGGTGTCCGCCTCCCCCGGGTTCCATCATCCCACCTTTAGCCCCGCCTCCGCTCCCTCGCTCCACGCCCACGGGCGACATAGGAGAGAGCGGGGAGAGGGGGGAGAGGGGAGATAAAGTCTGCTGCTTCATCCTCTCCACCAGGAGCTCCTCATCCTCCTCCCCTGACGAGGAAGAGGAGATCGTACCCTCCACCTCTCCTCGAACTCCTCCTCCTCCTCCTCCACCCCCTCCCCCGCTGACTCTCTCTCCTCCTCCTCCACTGTTAGTGTTGCTGTTGCTGTGGTTGTTGCTGTTGCCGTGGTTGTTGTTGTTCTCGGCATCCAGCATCCAGGAGTGGCTGAAGTATCCGAACACCTCCTTCACGGAGCAGCGGCGGTCCTGCTCCACGGAGAGCAGGCGGCGGAACATCCGCAGCGCCTGCTCTGTGAAGCGCCTCCACTGCGACGGTACCGTGTTGGTCCGCCTCTTCTGCCAGCGGATGAACTCCTGGTAGAAGGAGTCTGACGGTAGAGCCTTCTCCCACGGGAAGTTCCCAGTCAGCATGCAGAAGAGCAGCACGCCGAAGGCCCAGACGTCAGTGCTGTAGTCCACGCAGAAACCCTCGTGACGAGACACGTCGCAGAGCTCGGGGGCTGTGTAAGGGATGGTTCCGCTCACCTGGAGAGAGACAAACAAGTGAACATGGTGTGGACATGTCAGAGGATCATAGACAGACAGACGGAGGTCACACTCACTCTCTTTACGGGGGAACCAGCACGACGCGTCATCCCAAAGTCCGACAGCTTGACTTTCCGACACTCTCGGTCAAAGATGAGGATGTTCTCTGGTTTGATGTCTCTGTGGACGAGCTTCTTACAGTGCAGGTAGTCCAGGGCGATGGCCACCTGGTGCACGCAGCGCTTTGCTACTGCTTCAGGGAGACCCACCTGCAGAGACAAACGTAGGAGAAACAGATGAAGTGAGGTCTGAGGGTTTAGATTTTTGAAGAGATGTTTACAAGAGAAAGTGAATGAAGCTCGGAGCAAAACAACCAATCAACTTTATTTACTTAGCACTTTAAAACAATCACTGCTGAACACAAAGTGCTGTAAAGACAGCTTAAGTAAAAAAGATTAAAAAACAACAGAAAAAAAAACCATAAAGAAGGACATACTAAAACCAACTAAAAGCATATAAATTAACAGCAAATAAAAGCAAATCAGAAACATCAGAATGCAGGATGAAAGATGAAGGATGAGGACTGCAAAAGATGTAGGGTGGAGGGTGCAAGATGAAGGCTGCAGGATGCAAATGATGAAGGATGCAGGAAGAAGGAATGAAAGATGAGAGATACAAAGGATGAAGTGTGCAAAGGAATAAGGATGAAAAGGATGCAAGGCAAAGGATGAGGAATGAAGGATGAAAGATGCAGAAAGAAGGATACAAGATGAAGGATACAGGATGAAGGATGCAGAATGCAAAGGTTTAGGGTGGGGGCTATACAAAGACTGCAGGATAAAGGATGAAAGATAAAAAATTGTAAACAAAAGATGCAAGATGAAGGATGGAAAGGAGCCAAAGGATGAAGAATGGAGGTATGCAAAGAAGGCAAGATCAAGGATGCATAGGTTGAAGGGTGAGGTATACAAAGGATGCAGGATTGAGGATGCAGGATGAATGATGAAGAATGGAGGTATGCAAAGGAAGCAGGTTGAAGGACAAAGTTTGTAGGATGTTGGATGAAAGCTGAAAGATGAAGAATAGAGGTATGGATGGGATGTAGGGTGAAGGAGGAAGGATGGAGGATAAAGAATGGAGGATGCAGGATGAAGGTTGAAGGATTGTTACCTGTGGAGGAATGATGTCGAAGAGGTCTCCTGCCAGAGCGTACTCCTGTGCGAACACGTAGTACTCCTCAGTTTCGAAGGCGATGCCGAACATGTTGATGATGAAGGGGCAGGGCGACAGGTAGAGAGAGATGCTGTACTCCCTCAGGAACGACTTCAGCTTGGTTGTTTTCTTCTTCAGGAACTTCAGAGCCATCTTTGTACCTTTGAGGTCAGAGTGAAAGCAACTTCAGGCGACTATTTCTAACAGTCTTTACCTCAGGCAGACCTGAATCTGTGCAGGCTTCACTCACCTCGAATCTTATGGATCACCAGGTCCACCTTTCCGTAGGTGCCTTTGCCCAGCTCACGGATCACCTCGTAATACTTGTTGACCTCCAGCCTCTCCAGGTTCTGAGCTGCGATGAGCTGCAGCTCGTCCAGGATGTCCATGTTGGCTCGAGAAACCAGCGGAGAGGAACTCATTGTGGGGACAGTGTCAGGGGACGGACCAGAGGAAAAAAGTGGGGTGCGAGTGCTGAGGTAGGACGAGAGCAGCAGCAGCTAACACCTGATGAGACTGAGAGAAAGAAGGAAGGACACATCTCTAGGTCAGTGTACAGATTTTACCGGTAGGGGGCGCTGTGGTGATTGACACAATTTTTAACATTTGGGAGATGAAATTTTAAAAATATCAACAACAGGTTCACACCCCTCCCTTCTAGATTCACAACAACCTGAGCTGCTACAAAGGGTTTCTGGGGCTGAGTCACTGCAGTGGAAATGTGTATGTGAGAGTGTGTGTGTGTGAGTGTGAGTGTGTGTGTGTGAGTAGTCCTTGAGTGTTGCATGTTGCTGCTCAGTCCGCTTTGATCTGCAACGTGATCATCTTTGAAAATGCTAATTATCTGCAGTGAAGGCAAAGTAATTCTAAATGCTACTGGCTGTGAGGATGCCAGGGCTGTGAGCTGAGTCACACACACACACACATATACACACACACACTCACACACATACATAGCCAATAACAGCAACAACAGTCTTTGGAGCAGATCCTGTCGCTGCTGCAGTATGATTATTCTTAGTGATTTTCTCTGCCCGAGCAGAGATCTGCCAAGTCCTGACCAGTTATAGATCCAGGATCACGTGTGTGTGCGCGTGTGTGAATCTATAATGTACAAATCTTTGCCTACAGAGACAAAATAACACACACTTCATTGCTTCAGTGCTTCCTCACCCTCACCACAGGCCCCTCTGCTCTCAGCTGGAGCTCTGTGTGTGTGTGTGTATTCGTCGTTGTTTGTGAATGTGTGTGTAGTATGTGTGTAGTGTGTGTGAAGTGGACAGGAGGATAACACCAGCAGGTGAGGAGGGGTGAGTCAGTTTAGGTGACAAATGGCGGAGCAGAGAGGATGTAACTGTCTAAAGTGGAGCCTGAAATACATACGGGCACACACAAACACACACACACACACACACACACACACATTCATGAGCATATCTGTCACTCTGTAGGAGGGGGGCTGGACCGACTCCTCCTGAATCAGAGTACAGACTGATCTTCAGTGAGGTCTAAAATCGGAGCGAGGATTCAATTGTGACTCTGAACCAAACATTTCATAACATCCCCTCTCTCGCTCTCTCTCTCTCTCTTTGCCTCCCTCTCCCTCCTTCCTTTCTCTCTCCTTCTCTTCTCCTCATATCTCCCGTACATTCAAATTCAAGCTTTATCGGTATGACGAACACACGTTTACATAGCCAAAGCAAGTGTGACAGAGAACTGATGTACACACAGTGAGACACACTCTACAGACATGCAACAAGCATGCAGTGGAAACAGAATAAAATCAGAATAAAAAAGACTATAAAAATAAGAATAAATATACATGTCCTTTCAGTCTACTCAAAATATTAAAAAATGACAACAATCAGCTGAAAGTATCAGCAGTAAGATTACAAAATGTATAGAGTGTATTGTATTTATATATACATATTCATATACAGGGCAAGTCAAAAGCTTGGGCGCACCCCCTCATTTACCACTGTCTCATTTAGTTTGTGGTTATCAGGCATGTTCCCAAAGTGTGTGTGTGTATGTGTGTCTGTGTCTGTGTCTGTAAGTGTGTGTGTGTGTGTGTGTGTGTGCGTGATCAGTGAGAAGTAGGTGTCTGTGAGGTCCTGGTACAGGGTGCAGGCGGTCAGGAAATACAGCTCAGTCTCCACCTGTCCCTGTGTGCAGTGGGGGCACAGTCTGTCCTTTGGGGGAGCCAGATCTGTCTTTGTCGGCCTCTCACTCTCTCTCTCTCTCTCCCTTTCTCTCTCCTCCTCTTCTCCCTATCTCTGTCTCTCTCCAGTTCAAAAAGCTTGATTTGACATGAATGGAAAACATTCATGTCAAAATAAACAATCAAGAAAGTATTGAAATAAGTTGGTGTTTGCCCATTGGTCAATTTGATTGAATGTTGTTATGAATGAGACACGATGGTCCAAGATCCATTTACATACAATTCATCTTGAATAACTTCAGCAATATTATTTGTCAGTAATAATGGTCATGCATGAGAAATCTGGGAGTACTGATCAACATTAATGTTTTTCTCTGATGTCATGACAGAGTGTTACATATTTTGCAGCTAAATGTGTAAATTGTGGATCATCTCCTACACAGTTTCAGTCTGTCAGCATGCTTTTCTCTGATGTGTTGAGTCTGCTGCTGTAACATGCTGTAGGGAAAACCTCTCTCACAGTTTGGCTCAGGGAACAAAAGAGGAGAAAATGGAGCTGACTTTTTTATTTCCCCCAAAGAAGATTGTTAACAGATCCTCAGCTCTTTGGGCTTTCATTCTTTCTTAAAGTGACCACTTTCAACCTCTAGTTGAATGTCAGTGAGTCTGTAGTTTGTTAATGCGCGTCTCTGTTTGGGTTTTTTCTGCTTCTAGCACTAAATACTGTGCTGGAGAATGTTCACTATTCAATAAGTTGTGGCACTGTAGTTTATTGAAGGACTTTATCTCATCTTCCCTCTTTTCAATGTAAGTAGCTTTATTCTCTTTTTCTATAGATGCCCCGAGAGTTTTGGGGAGCATTTGAAGATCTTGGATTTTAATGTGGCAGCTTCCCTGAGGGTCTGTCTTTGGACAGGGGCTGTGACTGAGAAAGGCTTTGTGGTGATAGGAATCAGGATCAGCATGTGCAAAGTGAAGCCAGAACTTAACAGACCTTTTGATTAGGGCTGGGTAATTAATTGCAAATTAGATAAAATCACAAAAAGGCCTGCTGCAATAGACTAATCACAGACAGTGCAATGTTTCTTTAACCTGAAATGTGGCAGAATACCAGATGCACTTTTTTTTCCAGTAGAAGTTTTCTGCTCTACACCAGTGTTACTCAACTCTACTCAACCAAAGAGACAAATTGTTTTAAATACATTTGAAAGGGATGCAAACTAAGTGGTGAAAAATGGCGAAAACAGCAAAGAGTATCGATAATTATAAGTTCAAGGTGGGAAAAAATGCTAAAGAAGCAGCAAAATTGATTAAAATTAAGAAAAAGTAGGAAAATAGTCCAAAAGCACTCAAAAATACATAAAAAGCTGTGGTAACACTTTAGATTAGGGAACATATATTCATTAATTTGTAGTCAATAAGTAATAATAAGGAGTTAATAAATGGAAAAGTCTGAATTCATGGTGCAATAGAGGTAGAATAAGGGGTTAATGCGTGCTTAATAAATACTAATTAGCTACTTATATGCATGTTAATAAGCACCTAGTTAATGGTGAATATGTGTTCCCTAATCTAAAGTGTTACCAAAGCAGTCATGAGTAGCGATAAGAGCGATATGATAAAATGATATTGAGAAATGAACATACTTTTCAGAAGCCTAACATCCTGTTTAAATATCCTTTTTTAATTAATCATATTTAATATTCAAATTTTGTGAATTTTGTGAAATACCACAAGTTGAGGGACCCTCAAAATAATCTCAAAATAAATCACCATCGCAATATTGGGAAAATAATTATTACTTTTGTGAATCGTTCAGCCCTACTTTTGATCATGTGTAGAGAGACAAGGAAATGTTTCAGCTCTGCTCTTCATGTATGGTTTGGACACTTTCTGTAGATCTTGAGGTTTCAAGAACAGATTTGAAGATTAAAGTTTTCTGTGGCTGTTGTGTCCCATGAGATGTGTCTCTGTGTGATGTGAGTGCCCACATTTTCACTTCTATACATGAACGTGGGTTGAATTACTCTGTTAAATAGTTTGAATCACATTCGAATTGGAGGTTTTTCATTTATATAGTGAACTTTTTATGCTGTAGTAAGTCCTGTGCCTTTTCTGTGAGAGAATTTATCTGTCCCTTCCTCTCCCTCTCTCTCTCTCTCTCACTTCAAACACAGCATCGTGAAAACACTCAACGTCATCCTCTTTTCAACTGACCAAGATTCAAGCCCCACTCTCTCCCTCTTTTCCTCTTTCCTCTTCCTCCTCTTCAGTCCTCTGTAGACCGGGGGCAGCAGCCCAAATAATCCGAGACTGCTTATGCAACCAGCGTCTATTCAACCAACCAAGGAGCTGATCACAGCCACGTACGACCCCCACCACACACAAATACACACATACACACTGATATACATGTAAATGAAAACACAATCACAGTAAAAACATACACAGACCTCCATCCAGAGTGTTTACACTGTCATACCCTCACTGTCTCAACTCCAGCCAATCTCTCTCTCTCTCTCTCTCTCTCTCCTGTTTCCTGAAACATTCAAATGTTTGCCCACACAGCTCTGTGATTCTCTGACAGAGCACAACACCACCACTTCACACTCACACATACACAAACGCACACAGAGACACACAGATACACACTCACAGGATCAAAGTGTTGTTGTAAGTCTGATCATCACAGAGAGAAATAATGAGGGAGAAACAGAGAAAGAGCGACACAATGACAACCACTGTGCAGAAGCAGGGAGCCAGAAAGTGTGTGTGTGTGTTTGTTTGTGTATTTGGATGAATAAAGATGGTCATTCCTGCATCATCTCTACCTACTGACATAAATCCTTAGTGTGTCATGTTTCTCATTAGTTCAGCTATCAGAGGCTCATCTTTAAACCCATATTTATTTAACTTTTCAATTTTGGAGGATTGAATACACTAGAAAGACAAAATATAAGATTGTTCAAACTGATAAACTTTCTTTTCTTTTTCTGCAAAGATTTTTTCATTTTGAATCTGATGCTTAAGTTCCAAAAAAGCTGGGACAGGTGCCACAAAAAACTGGGAAAGCTGAAAAAAAAACAGCTGTTTGGATCATTCCACAGGTGAACAGGTTCATTGGAAACAGTGTCATGATTGGGTTTAAAAGGAGCATAACAAAAGGCTCAGTCATTCACAAGCATGTGAGCAACTGCGTGAGCAAATAGTCAAACAGTTTAAGAACCATATTTCTCAATGTATATCTAGAAGAAAGTTATTGATTTCCTCATCTACAATAATATCCTCAAAATTTTCAGAGAATCTAGAGAAATCTCTGCAGGTAAGCAGCAAGGCTGAAAAAAACCCCAAAATTGAATGACTGTGACCTTTGACCCCCTCACACGGCGCTGCTTTAAAAACCCACATAACTGTATAAAGGATATAAGCATGTGGGCACAGGAACACTTTAGAAAACCATTATCAGTTAACACAGTTCATCACTACATCAACAAGTGACAGTTCAAACTCTACCATGCAAAGACAAAGTCAGATATCAACAACAGCCGGATACGCCACCACCGCCCAAGCTCATCTGAGATGGACTGAGGCAAAGTGGAAAAGTCTGCTGTGGTCTCATGAGTCCACATTTCAAACTCTTCAAATCATGGACATCATGTCCTCTGGGCCAAAGAGGGAGAAGGACAATCCAGATGGTCCTCAGCGCAAAGGTTAAAAGTCAGCTTCTGTGCTGGTATGGGGGGTGTGTTAGTGCTTTTGGCATCATGGGTAACTGTCACATCTGTGATGGCAGCATTAATGCTGAAAGGTACATGCAGGTTTTGGAGCAACACATGCTGTCATCCTTGATTATTTCAGCAAGACAATGAAACCAAGACACAATCTGCATGCGTTACAACAGTGTGGCTTTGTAGTAAAAGAGTGCAGCTACTAGACTGGCCTGCCTGCAGTCCAGACCTGCTCATTGAAAATGTGTGGCACGTTATGAAGCGCTAAATACGACAACCGAGACCCTGCACTGTTGAGCAACTGAAGTCGTACTTAAAGCAAGAATGGGAAAGAATTCCAGCTCCAAAGCAACAACAATGAGTGTCCTCAGTTCACAAACACTTGCTGAGTGTTGTTAAAAGGAGCGATGATGTAACACAGTGGTAAACATGTCCCCCATTCCAGCTTTTAGGAACTTGTTAGAGGCATCAAATTCAAAATGAGTGAATACTTGCAAAAAAGAAAAAAAAAAAGACTACCAGTTTGAACAATAGATATCGTGTCTTCATAGTGTATTCAACTGGAAGTAGGTTATGTAAGATTTGCAAACCAAATTCAAACTCAAATTCAAAATAGGCTTCATTGGCATAACATTTTTTTAAACATGTTTCCAAAGCCAATATACATTTAAAATGTTTGCAAATCACTATATTCTGTTTTTATTTATAATTTACTCAATGCCTCAACTTCTTTGGAATTATTTTTTTTATGTATATTTATAAAACTCATTGTCGCCAGATGTTTATCTTCAAACATATTTTTTATTAAACTTGTTGATGTGACTGGTTTATCTTTGCACCTATACTTTTTAAACTTTTCGATGACAAATGTTCATCTCTAAACTTATATTTCAAATAAGTTGATGTCAGAGGTTTATCTCTAAACCAGTTTTAATAACAAGTTGATGTCAGTGGTTTTCATATTGAAGCTTCTCTCTGACATGAAGAACCAGGCAGAAGTTAGCAGCTCTGCAAACAAAGACAGTGACACACCACAGCGTCTCTGTGACCCACATTGTGACTCATCATGCCGGAGTGTGAGCCTGCTTGTGTGTGTTTCTGAGTGTGTGTGTGTGTTTCTTTACATGCCGTGAAGGAGCTTCAACTGACTGAGCTGGAAACCTCCCACAGCGGCTCAGAATAAAAACAGCAGGAAAAGATTAATAAGCATCACTCCTACATGACCTCTGAAGGATAAAATTAGAGGCCCCGTCTCTGATCTCATAAAGCTGAAATAACCAGAGGAGCAGAGGGCCCTGAACACATCACGTGCAGGAGAGGGATGTAAACATTCTGCCATTACATCCTTTGGAGGGGCTACGTCATGATACATCCACCTGCAGTGTGTCCTCAGACTGCACCCACACTCAGGAGGATCACTGTCACTGAGTGCAAAACACACATACACACACACATATACACACATACACACACTTAGAGGAGGTGCTGCAGATGCATGGTGGAGGAGGATGCTGTGATCAATGATGCAGATTAAAATGACCTTAAACACTGAACAGTCTGAAATACTGATGAGGAGACACCAGGGGGTTCATGACACACACACACACACACACACACACACACACACACACACACACACACACACACATAAGGCCTACCAGAGACAATGATCAGCAACACCTGTCTGTTATAGATGATGCTCCTCTATGATTGGGTGAGGCCGCTGAGGGTGAGTCAGGGTGCGGGTGAGGATACATGAAGCCGGCTTTATCCCGGTACTCACCCGTCAGTAGGTTCCCATCGGGGGGCCGTGGATTCCGCCCTGTGAGCCCGGGCTGCAGCTGAACTCCCCGCGGGGTCTGAGCGCATACTAAGGCCCGGAGAGACGCGAGGAGAGCCGGGAGTCCGTGAGCCGAGAGCAGCCACCGAGCAGCCGAGAGACGGTGGATGTGAAGCCGAGCATCCTGCAGCCTCCTCTGGCTCTGCGTCCTATTGTCTCCGCATCGCTCCGTCCTCTAGGATGGGAGGAGGAGGAGGAGGGAGGAGGGGAGGAGGGGGGAGTCAGCAGAGGAGAGGAGCACCAGTAGTGAGCCAAGAAAGAGGAGGGGGGAGAACAACCCTCCCCCTTCTTTCAGCTCTGGCCAATTACAGCGCAGCTCCGCCGGGAGCCGCCGCTGCTCTGTCTCCGTACAGACTATGGTGCGTTCAGGGGCCATGGGAAACATCAGTTATCTCAGGATAATCCACCAAATCAGTGAAACAATGCTTTGAATTTAAGCAATTTAAAGTGAGAGAATTCTTCAACACAATTCTCTAATGTTAAAAATTCACACAGATAACCCTCAACATATTTAACATTCCCTTTCTCCACGGTCATTAAATAAACAGCTTTCTCCCTCTGGTCTTTATTTAATATGGAGCTTTTCTTTCAATGCATCGAAACAGTTTTGTTTCTTGTGACAATAAATTTCTTAAGGAGCTATTTTAATGATATCTGGGATGTTCTCTTTCTTGTATTTAATTCTTTGCAAGTGTCATTAGGGCATTTAAATGTTGATACAAAACAAGGCTGAGGCTCAGAAATACGATAGTACCTCCTTATACACATCAGACAGATGATTGTGATAAATCTACCATGTTTTATTTTGTTCTTATTGGTGATCTAAAATCACATCTTGCCTCATATGTATGAGTGAAGCGCTGAGTGTTTAGAGTTTACAAGCTGCTCCTGAATGCCTCATGAGTCCAATAGATGAAGCATCCTCAGTCTGCAGTGCTCAGAAGTCCCTCTTCTAATAAAAAGGTGGAAAACAAACTCACATGTTGGTGTTCAATCTCAGACAGTGGATCAGAGTCTGATATTTATCTGCAGGACGACTTCCACCTGCTTCATCAGGCTGGGAAGGTTTGTTTCAATACATCACATTCTCTTTATTTCTATTGTTTATATATCATATATTTATGCTCTAACTTCACTGAGCTCAGGATCAAACTCTGATGTGTTTCTGGAGCATTCAGCCTCTTTGGCATGAAGGTGGGTCGTCCTGTGGTTACTATTATGTTGCATCACAGGGTGAAAACAGGGAGGAGACGTCTCCAGAGACAGTTTCTCCTCGACGCACGCACAAGGAGAACACACACACAGTCAGTTTGACACACAGACATGCCCATGGAGCAGCAGGAGTCCTGGTGGCTTTCCTCGACCAGAGGACGGGTTTATGGGGCCGTCAGCTCCCGCAGGTCAGCTCCACCGCTGCACCATCTGTAGTCTAACATAGTAAAAGCTGCACATGTCTCTGTTTATGGAGGGTGGAGATAAGATTCTTGGTTTTAAAGAGCCATAGTTACAGAGAGAGGAGAATTTTATATACATGTATGATTCAGACTATGACATGAACACACAGTGGAGTGAGCTCCTTCAGAGAAACTGATCCAGAGTCGGCGAGCTGACATTAAAGGTTTTATTTCCTTTATTCCAGAATTTAAAAAAGGTAAAAAACATTCAGTATGTCTGAAAGAACATTAAAACAGCTAAAACATTAGGAAGTGATCTAAGTGCGGTGTGTCAGCAGTAAAAAACGTGTTGGACAGAGAGGAATGTGCTTGTCTCAGACGAAAAGAAAAACCACAGTTCAAGCGATAAAGACCCAATATCAGTGCAACGTTCAAATGAAGGCCTCAGAGCCTTCAGTGCTCACTCAGGTCAGACCCAGGAAAGGTGCAGGTGACACCCAAGTGCTCACACAAACAGGTAGAGGGCCAACTCCTTAGTGTGCAGGTGCTGAGCCAGGTTCCTGATGCGGCACAGACGTACGTGGTTGGAGTCTCCAGCGCTGTAGACTCTGAAGATGTGATACCTCTCTCTCTCCTTCAGGGCGAAGTCCAGCTCGTTGGCTGACAGGTGGATGAAGGACTTCTCCTTTTTTATAGTTGACTTCACCTCCACGTACACCACGCGTCTGCCTGGCCCGTCTGACCCCGCCGCGGTGCCGAACGTCAGCATGAAGTCGTACGGCTGGCCGCTCTCTCCGCTCTGGTTGCACCATAGGATGTGATCGGGGCTCTCAGGGTCGCCGCTGTCTCTCCAGTGACACAGGAAGGAGTTGACTAGCTGCTCCCCCCACTCCCCGATGGCCGTGAGGTCCATCTGGTCGTCTGAGAGCACCACCTGCAGGACGACAGAGGAATCGTTCAAGACCATAGACTGCATAATCAGTAGACATCACGACAGTCAGCGCTAACTGAGTCCTCCACAAAAACTGCTCCCCCTGGTGGCAGGCTGCAGTATACGTCAAAATCTCTGTCTCCTAATGCATTCCAGATGAGAGGTAGTAAAACTTAAAAATGATTACAGCTCATAGAGATGTTTCTCACTGCAGTGATATGAAGATGATATTTGGCTACATGGTGTTTAAGTCCTCTTTTTTCTGAGTAGTTGGTTTATCATTAGTTATTAGACATTAAAAAACTGGTTTATAAGTTTCGTTTAACGATGATTGACAGCTGCCGTTGGTGTGTAGTTTTTATCAGGGATACAAGAAACCTAGGAAAGGAGAGCAAAAAAGGGCTTAGACTTTTTTTTGTGTTTTTTTGTTTTACGGTTCCACCCAAATTCTCTACCTCACTGTCTCTGGCTGCTTAACTGGCAGCTCCAGTAAAGGGGTTTGTTTGTTTGTTTTGGTTCAAAACTGTACAATGGTGAAAGGCGGAGCCATGCTGTCCATTTTATATACGGTCTTTGTTCAAGATTGGAGACGTCTTCATATTTCTGAATCACCCAACACTCCTCGACCCACTGACCGTGTCTGGTCGATGACAGTGCAGCTCCAAATCCTCCAGACCGCTATGAGAGTTCCACACCGGGAAATCCAGGTTCAAGAGGGGGCGCTGAGTCTCTGCAGGGGCGGCTCCCTGAAAGACAGATGGGACGACCACGGCCTCAGGGACAGAGCTGAGAGGGAGAGAGGAGGCACAGGGAGAAGGTGATTAGAGTTAGTGGAAGCAGTTTGTCAGACATAAGTAAACGATGAGGAGAAAGGAGCCTACAGGCTGTTTGCTGACTCAGCGGGAGGTGCAGATGGAGGACTCAGGGCTGGTCTAGGATCTGTTTCCTCTCCTCTCTGATCCCCATCAGACTCTCTCTGCTGGCAGCTCCCTGCACACACAAACAAAGGTCAGGATGGAGGAGCAACTCCCTGAATGCCATGAGAGCTGAGATAAGAACATCTGTCAGAGTCATTTTTCAAATATCCAGGTGTGTGTCAGCCCTGCACACATACACACACCTGTAGCTTTTTGGTCACGTAAAGGTGAGCGTGTCTTTGAAAAAATAAATGTGTGTGTGGGTTTCAGACCTTGAGTTTGTGCAGAGTGTGTGTTCACAGCTGCAGGGTTCTGCTGTCCCGCATGGACCAGGACTTTCTGCGGATCGGCCTGATCTGCAGGTCTGCTGCTTCTGATTGGCTGGTTCCCATCAGAGCCGCTCCTAATTGGCTGGTTGCTGTCAGAGCAGCTTGGACTCAGAGGGGGGTGGCTGCCACCTCGGTGTGTGTCCCTTTCTGGGTCTCTGTCTTTAGGAGGTGCAGGAGGAGGCCACATCTTCATCACAGCCTCCACTGCCGCCGCGTCAGAGTGAGCTAGAGAGAACAGGAAGAAGAAGAAGAAGTGTAAGTGAAGATGCTAAAGAAATCTCCCCCTCTCTCCCTTTCTCCTCTCCTCTCCTCTCCCTCCTCACCTGTGCGGCTGCCTGTGTTCAGGATAGAAGCTTTGGGTGGCCAGCAGACCAGTGTCTCCGCTCCGTCCTCCTGTACAGGGCGAGTGGGCTCCTCCAAGGAGGTGGGCTTACTCCTAGACAGAACTGGAACCAACCAAACGGTTCAAACCACAGAAGGAGAAGGAGATTTAAGCTGCTGTTAAACACAGATCACAGTACAGCTGGCTTCTGATCTCTGAAGTTATAGAACACAAGTCTTTGATCATTTTAATCTGTGTGTGTGTGTGTGTGTGTGTGTGTTTGTGTGTGTGTGTGTGTGTGTGAGATCTCTGCTGCAGTAAGGATCTGCTCTCTCTCTCTGAGCCTTGGTAACAGCTGCTCTTTTATGTCTCCACACACTGAGCAAAAGGAATTAGCATATCTGAGAAACAGACCA
Source organism: Thalassoma bifasciatum (assembly GCA_008086565.1). Taxonomy (NCBI): domain Eukaryota; kingdom Metazoa; phylum Chordata; class Actinopteri; order Labriformes; family Labridae; genus Thalassoma; species Thalassoma bifasciatum. The sequence goes on from RPOG01003348.1 coordinate 45,872, forward strand.
GTGATGTGTGTGTGTATGTCTGTGTGTGTGTATGTGTGATAATTTGAACGGGGTCACACTGCAGATGTTACACGTCACACATTCTGACGTAGAGCTGAGTTTCGCTCCTCACGTTAGGGGATGCAAAGAGTTCATCCAATCATGAAGCTTCACCTTCACTTTAGTCACCTAAAAACCTGAGAACTAAAAAACCCAAAGGCTGAACAGCTGAGGTCTCCACAGCTAAGAGCTGAACACCTGAACACCAAGACTCTTTGAAAAAGAGCATCACTAACTTTATTAAACTGATCTCTCTGTGACTCATAGATGAAGCATAATCACACTCACTTTATGATGACTGTCTGTGGAGAAACGCCACCATGAGATGATGAAAGCATGTTTCCTTCTGATACAGAGGCTTTGTGTTTGTGTGTGTTTGTGTGTGTGTGTACCCTGCATACCTCTCTCCAGGTGCAGTCTGGGGGGCTCAGGAACCTCCCATGGCTCCTCCTCACTAGGAAGCTCCCTGATGTCCTCCTTCTCTAGGAGCCTCTGCAAAGATCTGGGCTCCTGGTCAAACACATACTTAGTTAAACATGATCTTAAGGAGAATCAAAATGTGAATTTAACTTAAAAAGGTCCTTTTGAGAAGATTAAGACAGAGAGGAAATTAGACTTTTTAAATGTCAACAGGCTGTAACACTTGTAGCTCTAATGAATCAGAGTTCACTGAAGCTTCTTGTTTCTGTCCCTGACACGCTCAGACTCATCTTTTAAGAAGAGACACTCCCGTCACTTCACCTCTTTTCAACATTTTAACACACTTTGCAATCAGAGGGGACAATACCTGGACTTCCCTGACCTTTGACCTCTATGAATTTGCAGAACTCTGCTGCTAAAAGAGATCACCTGATTTATCATGACTCCTTTAGAGCACCGCTCAGTGTGTGAATGTGTGTATTTGTGAGTGTGTGTGTATCAGGTCTTACATTGATGGAGGTTATCAGGCTGCTCAGAAAATGCATCAGCTCTTTCCTGTGATTGATCTCAGAGCAGAACAGTTTCACCAGCTCCCTGCAAGAAGACACATTCAATTAGGGCGCAGTCACACTGGTCATTTGAACAGTGCAGTGCTCAAGCACCTTTCACCCCTGGGCAGTACAGCTCACAATCACACTACTCCAATATGAACCAGAATTTGGCGCGTTGGCCGACAGAGACATGACCTACTGATCATCAGTGTCGATTGACTTAAGGTAAGTCGTACTGGACCATCAAAGCCCTCTAAGATGATTGTTGAAAAGGGCGGTTGCAATGAAATAGGAAGTGGATTAGAAATCATGTCTTCCCTGCCTCAGCTTGCTTGTGCATGAAGTGAATTGCACCAAAGCACATCTCTCTGAGCATGTTTGAGCATAATTCAACTGGCCAGTGTAACCACATCCTTGGAGGGGGTGGAGTTGGGAGGGGGAGGAGTCAGAGAGAGATTGGTCATAGGAGAGAAGTCATGGGGGATGAGTCATATGAAGATCAAAGGGGGCTGAAGGAAATCATAGGGGGTCACAAAAAAGAGCTGTGCCAGAGGGGTGGAGTCATAGGTGCTGAGTCATGTGGGAGGATTCAGAGGAGGTTTGAAAGAGGGGAGAAGTAAGTGAGGTGTCCAGTTTCTCTCTCTCTGACCTGCAGATCTCCAGGTTGTCTGTGAGGTGATCTTTCTGGATGTAGAGCTCTTTCTGGTCCTTCAGCAGACAGATCACGTCCCGCAGCTCCACCTGTTCCTCACCCTCTGGGAGCTCTAGCTGGTAGCGAATGTAGAGCTTCCCCACCTGAACACAGGGGGCAGACAGGCTGTCAGAGAGAGGGAGGGGTAACAGGTGAGAGCAGGTGAGTCCAGGTGTGTTCCTGGTGATGCTCTGACCTGACTGAACTGCAGCTTCTGGATCCTCTCTCTGATGTTGTTGTCTTCCAGCTCTCTGTAGAGCTCAGACAGCTCCTCGTGGTGGAACAAGAACCTCTGGATGAAGGGGACCACAGAGCGCACCATGGCCTGCATGGAGGGGCAGGGTCTGAGGTTCTCAGTCTGAGGCTCAAACTTCACACAGTCAGACAGACGCCGGACCCCACAGATCTCCATGAAGAGAGAGCGGTCCTCCTCGCTGAAAGCTGCTTCGCTGGTGGCTCGTTCGCCTGACAGAAAAACAAACACAGACTGAGGCCTGAGATTCTTCTTCTCACTCTTCTTACAGGACAAGCCTGAACTCTGAGACACTTCCTGGTTGAGCTCTAACACTGATCTAACATAGTCGGTCGTACCGGTGGTGCCCATCCATCGAGGGTTGTTCTTCTTCTCAGGTGGCAGGTTGAGCAGACAAACCTGTCTGTGGTCTTTAAAAACCTTCTCCAGCTCCTTGTTGTCAGAGATCATCGGCCTGCGTGACAGACTCACCCAAGAGTTCTCTTTGGTGGGGAAGACCCTCTTATCAGACACCATACCTGCGCACACACACACACACACACAAGCACACACACACACACACACACACACAGGGGACAGACCCAGTCATTTTCATGTATGCATCTGCTGACGAGCAAAACTAAACTTCACGGTCACTTAGGGCAGTGTTTCTCAACCTTGGGGTCGTGACCCTACATGGGGTCACCTGGAATAAAAAATGAGGTCCCCTAAAATGTCAAGTAATTGATTTTAAAAAATTACAGATAAAGATATTTTCCTCAGAAATTATTATTCTTTTTAAAAATAAAGCAAAATACCCTAAACATCTGTATTCTGTTATAGTATTTTTTCATTTTATAATGAAGCATTTTACTATTTCATTAAGTATTTTAAGCAATTATTTTGACATATTTGAATAATTTTAGCATTTTATTATGAAATCTTTTAGTATTTTTCAGTTTCCTACCCTACGTGCTTTTATTTGTCCCTTGGGTATGAATAAGTTGTTTTGATTTTGAAAGTTAACTAAGAATGAAGTCTATGTCCTTGTCATGAAAAATAAAATTTTCACTCCGTGCACTAATCCTGGCTACTGTGTATTACAACACAGAGAACAAAAAAATCTCTCTGGTGTCCCCAGAAATGTGCAATGTCAAAATGGGGTCAGAGCCCAAAAAGGTTGAGAACCACTGACTTAAAGACAGAACCTCAGCTAAAAGTTTATTTCAAACTTGATGAACACTGTGAGGAGGTTTAGCCTGCTCTGACGTAGAGAATTCAAACTGCAGAAAATAATTGCTCACAGCTGCTTTAATGTCCTGCAGCCTGTCCCAGCTGCAGCAGGAGGCCACAGAGGAGACATCATTCTGAGTTCAGGAAACTAAACAAGTACATTTTTCTTTGTCCTTTGGTATATCATTTCAAGATATCCATGTTGTCCTTTCATATTTTGAAATAAGACATTCTTCTGGACTTGTCAGGTGAATCTGGCTCATATTGAGTCAAATAAATGATTTTCTGACTAAAAATGAGACTTGAACACTTGCTCAGATTTCAGTTTTTGCATTGTAAATGAGAAGTGTGAATTATGTGGATTACATTGAGTCTAATGTTTCCTGTCCTGTCTCTGTTCATTCCCTTGTTTCTGTCTAATATGAGGATGTCTCAGTTAAAGTATAAAGAAGACGCAGACTGACTGTGAACAGCACTCACCTTTCAGCGTGGTGCAGTATGCAGGGTTGAGTGATGGCTGATACAGGCTCTCTTGCTCTCCTGGAACTGAGACTGAACACTTCTGAGCTGTCAAAAGAAAAGACACCATGAGATAAAACAACCAGATTAACCCTGTAACTTTACAGAATTTCAGGTTAGCACTGTAACTCTATGAAATCACATCAACTGTGTAACCTTCTATGCTGAGATGTTTATCTGGGGAGGCCTGACAACTGATGATCAGACAGAATCTAAAGAGTGAGAGTGTTCTCACCCAAAAGAGCGTAAATCACAGACACGTCCTGCAGCACCTCAGCGTTCGGGCTGGGACACGATGAGCATATGACCTCCAACAGACCCACATACTGGTTCATGTTTGGACTTAGATCCACATTCAGCATCTGACACGAAACAAAGAGCAGAGATTCACAGAGGTCAGTGGTTAGAATGATTTCATCCTCAACCCCAAAAGAAAGGATTTCGTAAACAATCTAAAACAAGCTGAGAGTAACTGAACATTCAGGGTTTGGCTTTAAAGCTCTTGTGAACAGAGGCTGTGATCTGGTCTCGTACCTTAGTGAAGAAAGCTTTCATGTCCTGCAGCGGGTTGTAAAAAGGAGCCAGGACTTTGGGTTCTTGTACAGGGCTGTCTGCTCGGTTGGTCAGCTGTTTGTAGCGCACAAACTTATGGGTGGGGTCGCTCCAGCACACTTCCTTCAGGTGGTAGAAACGACCAGAACACCAGCCGCTGTCTTTCCTGATGGTGGAGGAAGAGGGTTTGGTTTGTGACTTTTAGACTGTTCAGGTCAGTGTCTATGTCTGAACTTGTGTCTGTGTTTGTCTCTGTCTTTGAGCTCTGTCAGTCTCACCTGTTGTATTCGATGAAGACAGCAGGCGTGTGCTGGAACAGCTCCTTCAGCCTGCTCTGAGGACAGTTCATGCTCAGGTACGTGTAAACATTGTGGATGTGCTCAACTGTGGAGGTGAAGCTCCGCCCATCTCGGTCGCTGTCGGCTGATCTCTGCTCCTCGTCCTCCTCTGGTTTGATGCACCACTTCTTCAGGTAGTTTATCAGGGAGTCCACAGAGATGCTTTGTCCCATACCTGAAGCAGAGGGAGGAAAAATGATTACCATAATGACTCTAATAACACCATGACCTTTGACCCCATATAATAGATCTGTGTTTCTCACCCAGAGCTCTGCTGAACTCGCTGGGGTCCATGTCCACGTAAAAGACGTGAGTCCCCAGCAGCCTGGTGATCTCAGGAGAGGTCAGATAGACTGAGTTAGGACGCAGGTATTTCCTCTCTCTCTGGTCTCCCTCCTGGCGCTGATAAGCTGGGACCCACTCCAGAGAGCGCAGCAGGTGGTAGAAGGAGGACTTGGTGCTTCTCTTGGTGCGCCCGTCCCGATCAATGACCTGGGCCGTGAGGTACTGAGAGTACCGGTGTCTGAGGAAGAGGAGAGGAAAGGATGATTGTGAAAAAAGAGGACACAGCACTGAGAGACCCTTTAAACTGCACAAAGAGAGAGAGTCGCCTCAGGGGTCTCCAGTTTCTCTCCTGATGGATCCTCACACTGACAGATCAGCGTGACCTACATTCAACTGTGGAGCAATGTGCATCATGATGCTGCTGCACGTAACGAGTTAAATGTGCACACAGACTGTGAGCTATGAGGAGATGACCATCGATGTGTTTGAGTAGGACAGCAGGCTGGGTGATATTTGAACTCTTCATGTAAAAAACAACATGTAGCAAGCAAAACCTGCTTCAGTCTGATGTTTCATGCAGTGGTTGTCAGCTAAGAGCTTCAGGACCTGCTCAGGGTTTATTTCTGGCTGGTAGAAGCGTTCAATGCTGCTCTGCTATAGGAGTTGGTTTATGGACGTCTTTAATCAGAGAATAAAGGTAAAGAGTTGCGTGTTCCCTCAGAGGCCAGGCTTTGAAAGAGGTTCTTCAGTCATGTAAAGAATAAATGATTCAAGAGCCACAGAGATCTGTTCAACATCCAACCAGCTGAGCAGAAAGAGTGACCTCATTTAAACTAACTCTGCTCTAAAACAGAAAGCTGTCAGGCTGTTTAGGGTCACACGGGTTGATAAAGACAAAACTACAGACGTGATGATAAATGAAAGTGTTTGGAGAGTGATCTGTGATCAGACAGTGAACTGATGGAAGCAGAGCTTGCCTCTAAACAACAGTATGTGTTAGACAGAAGCTCAGAGAAATCCTGTGATTGTGGGAGGATCCTCTGAATGTGTCCATCATCATGTCCTCGTCTAAAGCTTCAGATTGTTTGTTTGTTTGTAGTTTTCAGTTTGTGTGTGTTCTGTGTGTGTGTGTTACCCAGTGTCCCAGTTGTTGGCCAGCAGCTCCAGCAGTGTGTGTCTCTGCTGCAGGAGGAGGAGGTCTGACAGCTGAGCCGAGGCAAGAGCCTGGAACTCCTCACAGGGGAAATCATCGATCACACACTCCTCTCCTGGAGCCAGGAACCACCCAGAGCTCTCAGCTGACCACGGGCTGCAGGCCTACAGGGGACGAGAGACGGAAAGAGAGGGAGTGAGGGTAAGGTTGTGACATCATCAGTCAGAAAATGAGCAGGTGTCATATCAGGTAGCTGGTCTCTAGGGTAAACACAGAGAGTCAGATCTTTAAAACTACCTCACAGGTATAAACAGGCTAGAGTGACCTGCTGACAAGAACGTGCTTGACCTTTAACCCCTCCTAATTTACAAAACCTAAACCCTCAGAGCCCCTATACGCTCTCAGCCAGTTTCAGTTGTTGAGGTAAGTGTGGGGACACTGGATACAAAAACAGGTCAGACGGTGGTATTTTTGCAGCTTGTGATGTAATGTCTTGAATCCTTGCTCAGTAATTTCCGTTTAAAGGTTGTGTAATTAATCTTCTGGTTTTTATTCTGACTCAGTCAAACAGGATTAGGCACACAGAGATCCTCCTGGCAGCGTGTCTGTTTCCTCCTCTGCTGCTTGTCGTTGTTCCCACGTCGATAAACCAAAGAAAAACAAAATGTAAGGATGGAGAGAATCAAAGCTTCAGGCTTCGTGCTGCAGAGCTGGTAATGGAGGATATATTTACTCTGATTACGTAAACAAGGATCTCTCTCAGGATGAATGCTGGTGTGAGGATGATCTACACTATCTCTGCTCTCCTCTTTTTCCTCCCTGACCTGTCTGTCCTCCTTCACCTGATCTCATCATCTTTGGGTCCGGTCCCTGTGGTCGTGCTGTGACTCATCCTCATGTTCTCCATCATCACAGTGACTCAGAGTCAGTTTGTTGTGAAGGAGGATTTTCCTGCTGCTGGTGTCTCTGCTAAACTATCAGTCTTCGTTAGGGGTGTCACGATCCAACGTTGATATCATTAATCAGCCCCATATCAGCAAAAAAATTAATATCAGATTACATAAGCCTGCATCCAAAATCTCAGATATCAGCACTCTGTTACGAGCAGTTTATTCTAGATTACAATGCCGGATACAGCATGCAGAACCCACATGATCACAACAACAAAGTGGCTAAGGCGCTTACAAAGTAGCAAGGAGTAGAAGTGACCTCAGCTGTGTGGCAGTATTTTTTCATTGTGGTTCAAAAAAGACGTTGCAGCTGGGTGCAACTTGTCATGCAAAAGTTTCCTGAGGTGGCACAGAGCTGGGAGGGTTAAATTCATTTAAACTTCAAACATTCCCCAAGTCTTACTCAAGCCTCGAAGGCCTACAAATAGAGCTGAGTGTCACACCATTTGTGTTGATATTGTATTGGATCAGTGTTGGTATCTGCCAGTATTCAAGGCTGCAAAATTAGTAATGTATCAGAAGTTAAACCTTCAAACACCACAGTCCCAAAATTGCAACAACCAACACTGCAGAATTTAACAAGCCATAGCTGCAAACATGGTGCCTCATGTAGTTAGTACTTTACACCAGGAGATGGCATCTGTAACTTCAATCGGAGCAAAATTTGTGGGTGTGATTCTATTCAAAGTTTTGGAGTTTATCGAGTTTGTCAAGTAATGACAGACTCAGACTCTGAAGAGGAATATTTACCCTAATGAAGATGTTCAGTTAGCCAGTGAGACAGATGTGATGCTGCTTCTGTGCGTAGAGGCAGCGATTCCATTCGCCATGACAATCCACAAGCAGCACATACTGGAGCTGATGCTTTGCTTCACCATGAAGCTACACTTCACTTCAAAACACTGCTGATGGTGAGGGGGGTAGCAGGGATGTTAAAAAACATGTCTGCCACTATTCTTTCACAGATGTTTACACATGTTCTGCACTTGAGTGAACTTACTCCCAACATAAACCTTGAGTCATGCTGATGATTTTTTTTTTCACAGTGTGCCTTTATCTCTTCTTATTTTCAAGCAACAACCTGTTGAAATAATGATTTCAAAACTGAATATTTTATTTAAAACTGTTGTGCCTAAAGGGTTAAAAGTTTGCATCAGGTCACCCCAGCCTTCATCCTCAAAGAGACCATCATCATCCTCAGCCTGTTCTGATGTTAACTTATCAGGACTTTTCTCTAAAGTGGGTCACTGCTCCTTCATTCTTGCCCCAGTGGGGACTCTGCTCTGGTCTTTAGCACCCATTTACACACTGAGGTGCGTTCTGTACTTTCTTTAGTCCGACTGAATGTGTGTGAGTGTGATCCCTGAGCCTGTGACGGATCAGGATGGTGGACCTCACCAGCTCTGCAGCGCTCAGCGTCTGTCTCTGTTTGCGGATGATGAGTCCGTCTCTGACCCCCAGCCTCACGAACAGCTCCCTCCATCCTGCCTCGTCCCCATCCGTCTGCACATAACAGGGGCTCAGCAGCACCCATTCACAGCCTGAGGAGGGGAGGAGAGGAGAAGGGGCGGTAAAGAAACACAGCAGACAGAGAAGAGTAGGAAGAGAGAAGGAGGAGGAGGAGGAAAGCTGATGGTAATTATTCAGAACAGACACGTTCATGTAATGAGTTTAATCTCAGAGGAGATCAGCTGAAGAGTATTTAACACCATTACAGCTGATCATAACAGGGAGCAGACTGACTCTAGAAGAGTACAGATGAAGAAAGAGATTAAAATCATTCACTTGGAGCATTAGGACTCTGTGCTTTAACTTCATCAAGTACTTCAATTCCTTCACATTTACCTTCAAACACCAGGGTAAAGGTTTTTGTCCAATACGGTTAATTCCTCATCCTTCCAAACTAAAAGAATCACTGATAGCGTCTGAGTGTGTTTATAATAGAGGCCACAAACCAAATGGTCCTCACAGAGCAGACTGGAGTGTGTTATTGTGGTATGATGACAGATCTTTTTACCTGGAAGTTTCTCTGGCAGGTTGTTTCCGTACTCCTCAGAGAAGTGTACTCTCTCCTCAGCAGGGCACCGCAACCCCTTGTTGGTGAGGACGGGGACTGATGTGTCAGTGAAGTCCTGACTGGTTGAGTGCTGCTTGATGAAGACTAGATAACTCACGACCACAGCATCGGGCTTCGTCTGAAAGAAGGGGAAGGAAAGGAAATGGTGCGTGAGAATAAATCTTTCATAAACCCTTTTCACGTCCTCTCTGTGAGCTCAGTTTGATACCTTCCACTTGTTGCTCTGTATGGTGGGGTAGATGTGTTGCTGCAGCAGCTGCTGGGGCTCTAGGTCGTGAACACCCAGCTTCCTGAGCAGCTCTCTGACCTGCTGACTCTGCAGAGGATCCACACAGCTCAGCAGAGATGGATGAACCACACTCACATCTTTATAGAGAGCAGACAGAGGCCCTGAGGAGAGACAACAGATAAGGGGAGCATCAGATATCAGAGAACTGAGGCAGCATCAGATTTATCAGAGGAAACTTCACTGACTGCTGCACTGCAGACGATCAGACTGAAGGTCACACCCCCAAAGATCCGAGAACTCAGACTCTCCTCTCACACCTTTACAACACCTGACTGTGACTCAACAGCAAAACAATTTTCACAAAACACAAATAGATTTTTACAGAACATATATGTTTCACAATTTGTGTTCTGTGAAATTTATTTCGTGATCGGTGAAATTTAGTTTTCTTCAGTGAAATGTATTTGTGTTTTATGAAATATATTTTTGCTTTGGGAATTGTTGTTGTGGAATTTATTTTGCTGTTTTTAAAACATGCATTGCTATTGGCCTTTAGGGCCACCGTACTGTGTCCTTAGTGAATACCTGGATGGTCAAATATGGGAGAGTCCTGACCTGAGTCAGCCTGAGCCTTTTTCTTCTTGTTCTTTATTTCCTCCATGGGGAAGAACACCCCCTCCCCATCCAGTGCCACCACTCGCCCATCAGCTAGAGGGATTATGGGTAAATCTCTGAGGGTCTGCAGGATGGAGTCAGCCTCTCCGTAACCGTGCTCCAGAGCGCGGAAGTTACAGACCAGCAGACGGGCCAGCTGATGAAGACCGCTCTCTACAGGACAGCAAGAGAATAGCACTTAGTGAATTCATTTTTTTCTCCACAGTCAGAAAGAAGATGCACAAATGAACACGGACACGTTTACTTGAAGAAGTTAACGGTCCGTGTCACTTGAGTCTATGAACGTCTCGTCCTCACCTGTATGGATGCCCTCCACCTTCAGCAGCTCCTTGGCCATGGCTGTGGTCACTGTGGTAACATCTGAGCCTCGTAGGTATCTGACACCCAGGTGTGTGAGCAGGGAGGTGGGAGCAGATCGGCTCAGGTCGGGATGGAGGTAAGACAGAGACAGGTGACGCTCCAACTCCTCTCCTCCAATCACCTCACGGATCACAGCGTCCTGACAGACGGCAACCTGTGAAGGCAGCTTGTACACCACCTGACCGTCTGATCGAGCAGGAAGATTGAAGAGGAGGGGTTCATAAAGGAAGAAGGGGCAAGAAAGGAGGGGTTATAACAGATCACAAGAACAGGAGAGTTTATCAGTAAATGCACTAAATTTAATATCACTGGTGTAAAACCTGAGCTGAGTGTGGGCAGGAAGGCTTTGCCCTTGAGCAGCTGAATAATCTGCCCGGCAACAGGCTTGAAGAAGTCCAGCACCTCGTCAGGGAGGGGAATGAAGTGCAGGAACTGACAGAGACCCCTCAGACCTCTGAACTCTGGATGATCCTAAGACCAGGAGAGACCACACTCATTAATGTCACAGACTAGACCAGTTTGCTAAACCAGTTTACAGTTCAGGGTGGAGAGGGAGACATCACAAAGAAAACAACTCTGATTTGATCAAATGAAGACCAGCTCCAATTAAACTGTATGATAACAAGCTTTGATTGGACCACAGAAATATGACACTACTGCGACTAAAGTCAAAAGAAAATCTCACAGTGAAGACGTCCATGGCCTGCAGGAACAGCTGAGGGATCTCCGAACGAAGCCACTGGTTCCAGGAGCTGTCCCTGTCCACGTCCTCCCTGGATGACGGGATGTCAAAGTCACCTGGAGGAGAAATTTCTCATTACAATATGGACTAAGAGTGTGCTGCTGAAAGCTCAGTGATCCTCATCCTCACCCTGGATGATGAAGCGGAAGCCAAAGCTGCGGAGTGGCAGGTAAGCAAACACAGGCTGTTTCTGAGGCTGGAATATGATGTCACTCCCTGTGGTGTTGTTGTCAAGCTGGAAGGCGAGGGCCAGCTCTGTGGATTCAACGTTGTCTTTGATCTGAAGAAGAAAAAAATGTCACCAGAGAAATAAAGACATTGCATAATCCTTAAGCTGTGTGTGTTTTGTGTGTGATATTCACCTTCTTGGGCTGGACTGTGGTTTTGACCACCAGCCAGCGTTCAACGCCATCCGTGTGCTTCACCTCCAGCACGCTGTGACTCAGGTCTTTACGAGTCATGGTCATCCGACGTCTGTCGCTCTGAAGGAGAGTTAGAGACAAACAGGAGACACCTCCTTATTCTGTGCTTGATTAACTTACCCCACCTTAGCTGGTGGCAAGGACAGAAGTGTGGTACCTGGTTGTAGATGGTGATGGAGCGCAGGCGGTGCAGGAAAAGCAGCAGGGAGGGGTGAATGTCGTGGAACAGGTTTCTGGTCTGATGGCTCTCAGAGCGCAGAGGGAGGAGGATCTTTGTGGTCCAGCTGAAGACACAAACATGCTCATAGTTTTTAGGAAACATTAAACAAAGACTCAGATCAACAAGGTGTGAGCTGGCTGGTTTTAACATGGTTTAAACTCACTCACAGGTCATAAAACCTTTGAAAGCTGTTTTAGATGTTACGTTTTTACATCAGCAGGTGTGTCCATTAAAGGGACAGGGAAAACTCAGAGAGAGACTGACTCCTGATATTTCAGGCTGACTTTGTACCAAACCAGCAGTGTGAAAGAGCTCTGTATGGAAATGCCTGCCAGTACTCTCACCTGTGTGAATTCAGGTCCTTCAGGTGAGCACCCAGAGGCCTCTGATCCTCGGCCCAGTGAGGGAGGATGTATCCTGTGGGACCACAGGTCTTGTCGAAGCGCAGGTGGAAGCCATTGGAGTGAATCTCAGGACAGTCTGTGACTTTGAAGACGGATTTGAAGCCGATACCTTTCTGCCCTGTATGGAGAGGAGGGATAATAGGGTGATCACATGTTAACACTCAGCCTGACCTCCTGGAGTCTGCCCACCTGTCTGTCCTCCTGTACCTACTCACCTATGTATCCATACTTGTGTTTTCCCTTTGTGCTACGGCCCACATCACAGATAGCCCGGATGTTTTTCTCCTGGAAGCCGGTCTCGTTGTTGAGGATGGTGATGCAGTCTCTCTCCACCACAAAGGCCAGAGCTGGAACCACACCGGCCTCTGTCGGGTAACTGTTGTCATCAGCATTCTGGGAAAATGACCACAGGGAGGTCGAGATGAGTCACGCATCTTTGATTTATTCTGTGAGGTGGTCTGAGGTGGGACAGAATCTCAGCATGGAGCAGATAAAAACTAGACGAATCCTTCAGTTTATCATCAAACCTGTGAAGAACAGAGACTTAGGTCACCTGGATGAGCTCCAGGACAAAGTGTGTGTCTTTGCTGTAAAGCTCTGTGGACAGGCGGTCCAAGCTGCGGCCCAAACGGTCCTGGTTGACCTTCATCAACTTCTGCCCCTCGGCGCCCAGCTCTACACCAATACCAAACTCACTCTTCCTGTCAGAGACACAGAAAAGACAATGAAAGCACACTGAGCAGATCAGCTCTTCTTTCAGGGGACTAACACTCTTTTATAAGCTCAGGACAGCTAGAGAACACACCTGATGTCTTCGATGAGCTCTCTGTGGACGTCTAACTCGCTCTCTGATTGGCAGTCAGCTGGATCTTCTTCACCAGAAACAGACTTATTGGATTCATCCTGATCTACCTCAGCATCACTGCTACTGTCTGTGGTCTGTCTATTAGGTAGAGAGGTCAGCTCATACAGCTCCTCTTCCTCCTCATCCTCCTCTTCGTGCTCCCCGTTCACTAGAAGACAGCATACGGAAGTTCAGAACTCAAACTCTAACCAGGCGTTAACGTACAAATCCTGTGAAGCTGAGATGTTTCTGATCACCGTAATTAAGAGGCTGATCCAGGCTGGAGGAGACGGAGCTCCTGTCAATTGCGTTCTCTTCCAGAAGCTCGTCTTCACTCATGTTCAGAGCTAAAAGGCTGCTGCTCTGAGAGTCTGAGAGATTAGGCTGAAGACAGGACGGAGAAAACCAGAGAAAGAGAGAGGGGGGAACAGGATTGATGGTTAGAACTGTAAGTTAAAACACCTCTGAATAATTGAATTGTCTATGACTGTTCCCCTGATGCAGACTTCAGTGTGTGTGATTGTGCGTGTGCGTGCGTGTGTGTTTGTATTTTCTGACCTTGTTGTCATGGTCAGTGTATGTCTGTCTGTGGCTCTGGGGCGTGTCGAGTTTCTTGGTGAAGTCTCTGATCCACTCAGTGATGCCCAGCAGGATCCCCAGGTGGTGTAGACAGTTCAGGTGTCTTGGGTCGGACTGGGCCACACTCATCAGGACCTGTTTGGACTTGGCCTGACCCAGGACCGCAGAGAACGGCTCCAGAAACACCTGCAAGTCACGGAGAGAAAATTTAAATCACCAGCTGCCAGTTTTTAACGATTACTGTTTGTTTCTTTGGCTTGGGGAGGAGGAGAAGTACTTTATTTCCTCATGAAAAATAAAAATAATTCCAGAGCTTTCGTAAAAGCTTCTTAACAGCAAAATAAAACAGGAGGAAATATTCATACCAGACCCAGCAGAGAGCAAGGGCAGAACCTGTGACTGACCTTCTTCAGCAGTGCTTGGCAGATCCTGGGCGGGATCCTTCTGAAACACTCCAGGAGGAATTTTGCCACTCTGCTGTAAGAGGACATGTCGTCTTCATCCTGAGACAACTCTGAGAAGCACAAACAGCACAGCTCTGTTAATCCACACTGCATCAAACACTTAAGTCTGTAGCATCTGAAGTCCTGAAGGTCAACCTATCTAAGCAGCAGAGTTGAGAGAGTTACTGGAGAGTGTCTGCACGTATTTGGGACTATTTTTCCGCACATCTGTTGCTGTTCATGCTCAGAGAACAGTATGAGAAAGACTTCTGACAGCTGATCTTAGATGCTGCTTTGGATCTTGATTCAACAGGTTGCATCTTTATTCACACCAGACATTCATTACATGTCCCAGGAGTAAATGTGAAACTCATACAACCTTAAAACCATGAGCTCTTAGAGTCATTTTTTCAGATCTAACATGTGTCTACCTACCTTCCTGTGCCATGGCAGCTGCCAGGGAAGTCTGCACATGATTGGCCAGCAGGGCTGTGGGAGTGTTGGCGATCCCGTCAGAGACCACCATGGACACCAGGTGTCCAGCTGTACCCACGGGGTCAAGGTTAGTCACCGAAGCTGAGAATTGTTTGATTCCTGTGTGTGAGGTGATCCTGAGCAGTAGACCAGGTGAGACTTCCAGGGCGGACAGACCTGTGTTGGCTGACAGAGCATGGAAAGGTTTCATAAGAGCCTCAGGCAGTTTTTAAATATACAACTGTTTAAAATGTTCAGGATCAAAGCTCTAACAGAGTAACCCACAATCACTGGGTCTGACTCTTACCTGCGTTTCGCTCGATGAAGTCTTTGAGGGGGCCGTGACTTGGTTTGAAGACCAGCTCCCACTGACTCCACTCACTCAAATCCTCCAGCAGGGGGCAGCACAGCAGGCTGGACAGGGCCTGCTCCTTTGATATCTCACCCAGACGCCCCACTGCCTCATCCCCTGCCTCAACACTGTGAGAGAGGGGAAGAAGAGATCAGAGGAACACTGAGCATGCTCACTAAAGTCAAAAATATGCAAACCTCTGCATTATGCTACAGCTGGAGGCAGTGGAAAAGTTTGATTGATACTTAACCTCAAAATTTTCATAAATCTAATCAATCATGTTCCACAGGGTTGAAGCCTCTTCTGTTCATTGAAAGAATTACCTTGATTTTCCATGTCTGACAAACAGGGCAGACTCATAGCGGACTGGATTCAGTCCTCCTCCAGCCAGGGTTCTCTGCTTTTGGACCAAACCGGCCAGCATGTGCAGAGTCCCAAAGCCCAGGTCACGACTGTTCCGGACCCTGAAGTGTTCCCTTAGTGCCGACTCAATGTGGGAGAGCTGAGAGAGGAAAGCAGGTATCAAAGTCATCTTAGAGAATATTAGTTTAAGTCCAGCTCAGATCAAAGACTCAGGACGAGTCCGGTTAAACTTTGAACTGTAGGAGGCGTCTACTATAAAGATGATGTTTGGAAATGTCTCACCTCTTCTGGCTCAGTGGACTCTATGTCTCCACACTGGTTGATAAACTCAAACACATCTTGTCTAGAGGGTCTGAAGCTGCAGCTTGATAGCTCTGCGCCGCTGACGCCAAGAACCAGAGCTGAGCCCAGCGAGTCCTGCAGCACCTGCACAGGCAGACACACAGAGTCAGCTACTTAACAACTAACGGATAAAGTCTTTAAGGGCTAAGACACGTCTTCATTTCACAGTCGATACAGATACACCTGTATGGAAAACAAACTCCTACACTCGTACCTGCACGTGTTTGACCAGGAACTCCAAGAAGTTCCCCTGCTTCAAGGATAGGAAGTCTTTAACCTGGAAGTGTTTGGTCAGCTTCTTCTCCAGAGCAGCGATGTTTGCCAGAGTGATGGCTGAGCTCTGAGAGGATAGGTTTTCCTTAAGGAACTGCTTCACTTTACCTAGGACACAGGGAAGGGGAGGGCAGAGAGGCAGACAGAGAGAGACACATGGTGGACATGGAGCAGAGGCACAGAGACATGGTGGACATGGACTCTGACGGATGTCCTGCAGTCTTACTTTCACTGGGGAGGGATGTGTTGTCTTGATCTTCAGGTTTGGAGGGTTCTGAGGTTTTTGCTGTCTTATCTTTTAGGACCAGATCCTGAGGGACATCCAGTGAGCCTCCACAGATGGAGAGCTGAAACAGCGCCCTGGCCAGTGGGTTTCCTGACACCTGCAGCAGGAAGCTCTGCACATGCTGCAGGGGAAACGGGAGCACACCTAATAGTAAGTTCTCTTCTCCTGTTTGTCATTAATGTAATGTTTCAGTTTGGGCTGTTTTTAAAGACTGACAGAATGTCTGCACCTCCTTCTGTCCCCTCACCTTCGTCATCTTGGAGCTAAAAACACCCTCAGTGTTAGAGTAGACGGCCAGCACCACCTCAGCCGCTGTCATGGAAGCGTATTTCTTCCTGAGGTCGAAGTTTCCCGTGGAAGAGAAAGATGATGCTCCCTGCATCTGATCTAACACGTTCCTCTTTATTTTCCTCAGACGCTCCATCGTCTCCTCCTCCAGCTCCCTCTGGATTTGATCCCGGGCCTTCTGCAAGATCTCATGTTCCTCTCGGCTCACTTTACTTAACGTCTGAGGAGAAACCAGACAAACAGAGACTGTCTAAAATCAGCAGAGACAGAAGGACCTCAGGGGCCTCAAACGATTCAACGTAAAGCCCAGAATCTTCAGGGAATTCTTTTGGGGCCACATCAGCTGCAGAGTAAGAAATGTTTTCACCAATATGGAAAAGTGTCTGCTAGATGCTGCCATCTACCAGACACAGAGGAAAGAGAGCATGAGGATAAAAACATCTCTGATTATCTATAAGACCATCCTGTCTCTTACTGAGATGGGCAGCCCCACGCTGTGGATCCTGATTCCCAGTTCATAAGGAGAGTCACAGCTGTAGTGATCCGCCAGATACTTCATGAACTCAGCTAGATCCACTTTGGGTTTTGTCTGCTGCCTCCTGAAAATACGCAGTTGCTGTAACGGAAAGACAGAGGAAACTGTGAGGAAGGTACGGTGAGCGACATAGAGTTGGCTCCATAATTAGATCCATTAGCTGTGTTAGTTCTATGTTAGCAGTGTTAGCATTGTTACTGTGTTAGCATGTCAGCTGTGTTATTACGTTAGCTCGGGTGACCATACACTCTCTTTTGCCAGGACATGTCCTCCTTTTTGGTCATAAAATTATGTCTGGGGAGATTGTGTACAATTCCCCAAAATGTCTGGGTTTTGCTCAGCTTGTTCTACAGATCGTTTTTATTCATAATAAAAGGAATATTTTACTGAAATGTACTTTTTCAAAAAGCTACTTCATCATCTCTACATATCTTGAGGTATTTTTGCAGTAGCTCCAAAAGGCAGAGTAGTAGGTCCTCTTTTTGGGGTTTTCAGAATAGGATCACTCTAATGTTAGCCTGCTTAGCTGTGTCAGTTCTGTTAGCTGTACGAGCTGTTACTGTGCTACTATGACTACAAAGACTGGTCGGGTGTATGGTTTAACAGATCTTACTTTCAGGATGTCGACGGTCTGGATCTGGCGAATGTCGTCATCCTTGGTGTTGCTGTCAATCTTGAACATGCGGTGGATAAGGGGCAGCTTGCAGAGCGGGCCCAAGTTCAGCTCCTCGAAGTACTTCTTGTTCTTCAGGCCGGCCAGAGAGCGTCCCAGCTCATACAGAGTGGAGATAGACACCACTGCCTCTGTGCACTGAAGGCGAGAAAGAAGACATTTATAGAGACCAAAACACACAGACTGAAAAAAGGCAGTACCAGAGAAGCTCCTCCCAACCTCAATGAACATGTTGATCTCTCTCATCGTGTACTGAAGGTCTTTGAGGGCTGGCAGTGTCCAGGCTTTAATCTTTGCGTTCTCTAAAGAAGAAATCTGCAGCAGCTGACACACCTTGGATATGACCTGGATGGATGAGAATAACTAAAGGTTCAGACACTGAGGGGGACACCTGCTGTGATGAGAGAGTGTGAACATAACAGCGTCTTCTTACCCGCTCTTTGGTGACCAGCTCTCCATCTGCAGCGATGTCTCGGATCACGTCTTCCATCAGAGTATTGACTGAATCATGATTGAGGACTGTTCTCCTCCTGGACCCTGAGCCCTCCTCCGCGTCCTCCACAGCATCCAGCGCCCTCATGTTAGCTCTGTGCACCTCCCTCTGCTGCGCGTGATAAGCTTCTCTAAAGATGGGGGCGCTGCCCTCCCTCTGGGCTGTATCATTGACCTTACTCTTCTTCTCTTTGGTCACATTGGCCCCCAGCAGCGGGAAGTCAGAGTCAGACAGGAAGTTGGACGCAGCCGCCACTTGCTGCTGCAGAGGTTCTTTGTCAGACCCCTTCAGGAGTCCCTGGGCTGCTGTGGAAGAAAGTGACAAAAACGTGTAGCTCAGCTCAGGATGTGCACCTTTGTTTTCTATCAATAAAGCAGAGTGCTATAATGTCTGTGTACCTTTAGGAGTGATAGGTCCCGTACTCTGGGGAGCAGGAGCTGGTTTAGAGACCAAGGCCTGAGGAACGGACGCCTCCCACTTGTCATACAGAGACATGTACTCAGTGTCAGGAAGACATTCACCAAACATCTGCAGGTAACAGGTCTGTAGCTGCTCCATGGATGGTGCAGACAGCTGGTAATTCCTCATCACCTAAGACAACATAACTGTTTGACCTCTCTGACTCAGCTGTTTGACCTTTCTCACTATTTTACCTCTATGGTTCACCTGTTTGACCTCTCTGACACACTTATTTGACCTCACTAGCTCATCTGTTTGACCTCTCTGACTCAGCTGTTTGATCTCTTAAGCTCACCTGTTTGACCTCAAAGCCCCCCTGTTTTGACCAGTAAGACTCAATGGCCTCTGTGACTCACCTTTTTGACCCCTATAGCTCACCTGTTTCAATGACTTACCTGTTTGACTTCTGTGACTCACCTGTTTGACCTTTCTGACTCATCTGTCTGACCTAAACGACTCACCTGTCTAGCCACTCCAACCCACCTGTTTGACCTCTCTGGCTGACCTGTTTGACCCCTAAGATTCACCTGTGGGACCAAATACTCACCTGCATGACCTTGTCATAGAGCGGTATCTGGTTCAGTTTCTCAGCAGGTCTGGCTGCTTTCGGCTGTGGATTCACAAGAGGACTTTGTGAAGACAGGACAGGCGAAGAGGAGACCAAAGATGGACCCAAAAAGCTGAGTCCTGACAGAGATGCAGGTAGGGTTGGTGGAGTCTCAGGCCTGCTATGAGCTGAAGGTTTTGGTGTCTTCGCAGAGGCTGTCCGGCTCTGTGGCCGGGGGGTCTGGGGGAAGACCATTTCCCCCCTCAGCACCACTTCTCCCCCCAGGGACTCCACCAGGTTGGCCATAGATTTGAAGCCCGTGGGGGCTAAAGTCAGGTTGTGTTTGTATTTCTGGCTGTAGGCGATGGAAATCTTGCTCAGAGGAATCCCTGTTGGATGTTCTTTTATCACAGTTAGAATATTCTCCAGAGCATCCTCGACCCGTTTGCTTTCCTCAGTCATCTTTTTTGATGTTGCAGTGGCAAGGGCAGCTTTAGCCTTAGTTTTAGCCTTTCTTTTGCGCCAGTGGTGTTTGTGAAAAACCAGTTCCCCGTCCAAGACCAGGTCTTTGTGCAGAGAGGAGACCAGACTGGTTATGGAGTCAAAGCCCAGTGAGGACAGTGTCAAGTTCTTGTGGTACGTCTGGCTGTAAACTATGGCAATCTTCTTCAGGGGGATCCCATCAGGGTGCTGCTGCACGACGGACACCACCTTTTCCAAGACCTTTTCCATCTTCAGAGGAAAAACAGAGACAATTATACATTATGGCTGGTTCCAACAGGGAGTTATTGGCTGAAGCTTTAACCCTCACACAGAAGCCCAACAGAGACAGACCAGCAGTCACACACTGAGGTTTAGGGGTGGTGAATTGGCCTAATTTCCCGATTCGATTCGATTCGATTATTAAAGTCCCGATTCGATTACCAACCGATTTTCGATTATTGCCGATTATCGATTATCAATTATCAATTATTGCCGATTATCAATTCGATTTTTGCCGTTTATTGATCTTAAATTTAACATCAGTTAGTTGTTGAATTATTTGACTTGTCT